>VCRD01003115.1:0-30283 GCA_006783055.1 Trinorchestia longiramus
ATTTGGATCTTCCGTCGTCAGTTTTGTTGACCGTTCTGGCAATGTTTTGTGCACTCCGCTGTGAGGGTTGTGCAACTTTTCGTTCGCGGTGAGTCGAGGTGCAGCTTTTGTTTCAAGTTTATTGATTACTGAAGATGTTAATGGTTTGGGCAGGGTCTGCTGTGTTGTACACATATTGCGTTTGCGATCGAGATCCGCTGCAGAAATAGTTTTTTTGAGGAATGTCAATGGTTTGAAAGTTGTGTGTTTGCAGATGAAGCTGGTGTTTTTGCTGCTGTTTTTGAGCATATGTTAAAATCTTGAGACGGTGGCTGTGCGGGGGCCATTTTTTGCGTTTTGCTTTTGCGTATTTTGTGTGTTGCCGTAGTTTTACGGTTGCTGCAGACGTTCTTACTAGTAGGAGATGCCTCGGTAGATACTGTAGATGCAGATACGACCGCCTTCTTGGCTGCTGAGCGTGTCATATACGAATGCATGGTGTTTTTTTTTGTTTTGTTTCAGTGTTGCGTCACGTTCGAGCTTAGAAGGGAAAATCGCAACGACATATGTCGGGTAACATATGTTACCCGACATATGTTACCAATTAATGATTAATTGTGACTTGGGTAACGTCGTGCATTGGACTCAGTATGGATACTGAGATTATATATGTAGAGTGAGAGGGAGAAAGGACGAGAGAGGAATAGAGCGAGATAGAAGAGAGAGAATGCCCTTTAAAGGTGGGTTAGGGTAGATGCTTTGGAGGGAAAGGAGGGAAGGTGGGAGGTGGAGAAGTGGAGGGAAGTTGTTCGTAGCGACACATAAGTGAGGTTTCTTGCGCTAGGCAAGTACGAACCCGGTGGGAGGGGTAGGACGTTGCGTTCGTACCTATCTAGAGATGGTCGGTTTAGAACAAAGAACAAAGATGGCCTTCCTATTGTACACAAATGTTGTTTTTTCTACTTCCTCTTCTTCTTGCAACGAGGAGAGTTATTCTTGCATTTGCCATGGACTTGTTTGGATTTATTCAAACTTCGATGGGTGACGAATTTGGGATTACTACCTCTTTTTTTATTAAACCAGTACCTTTGATTATCATTAAGAAGGGTGCAGACACTTTCACATTGACACTTTATTGTTTGTAATAGTTCGTTTTCCCAATATTATGTCTGGCCGATATTTCCACTGAGGTACTCAAAAATAATGCTTTAACTGCGTGAGCTTTCTTTGCAAGGGAGGGTAGAGAGAAGGGTAAGGGAGCTCTTCTCGCAGCGCAAGGGCCGTTCTTAGGCCTACCTACGTTTTTGTCACTGAGTCAGACACTGCAAGCATTTGGACAGGATTATTACTATATTTTTGCTTAAAATTTGCACACATTCAAACTTTAAGTCAATTTTTTCCTGTTTGATAGGGGGCACATTCACGGGGATGTCAGTTTGATTTAGATGCTTGGTAGTACTGTCTTTCTGTCACATTTTGAATAATTTGAGCACCAATTTTCTGGTGCGTCTGTTCACGTGAACGGTCAGAAAGAGAAGCCCAAGTATACGTTGAAATCACCGAAAGCATGAAATAAGTTTTTTAGTTTCTGAAATCGTTCTAAGCGTTTTCTGCATAAACTCTAAAGATATGGCTGCATATGGGTGTCTGTAAACGGTGCGAATAATATGTTTTTACACCTACACGTTAATTCATTCCATTTTTGAAGCCCTCGCACATATCTTTTTTCAAAATTTGAGATGTTGTGTAAATCTTTTTGTTGTAAATGCAGGATCCGCTACCTTTAGTTTTTTTGCCGTCGTATCGGTACAGTGAGTAGGCTGGGATATTAAAATTTGAGCTTTGAATTCTTGGATCAAACCATGACTCAGATACACATAAAATGTCAATGTCTTGGACAATATATTATTTCAATGTATGTATTTAAATACATTGAATATAAATACACAAATATTATATCTAAATACAGTATGTAATGCACATTTTTAAATGCATTTGAAAATGCATTTTCAAATAAACAAATGTAATTAAATACTTATTTAAGTACTATGCTTTCAAAAACTGCCCAACACTGTGGTTAGGCTACATTTTCACAGTGACATAGAAATTATTTGACACATCATAATGGAGACATTGTATTAGTAACATTAAAAAGTGTACTGAATGCTTGAAAGGAGGAAAGCATTAGTAGACTACTAAACGCATTTGACAAAATCTGTGATCGTTGTGCAAGAGCAGGCTTCTGTTCTCTAATCTAGTCTTCTCGTATGATCATGTGGCGTAGGCGTCAAGTTGTATGCATTGGTCTCGTTCACTAGATCCTGGGCCACAACGATGTCATCCTGGTGAAGTGGACTATTGTTAGTTTACAAAGTCCGTATAAGAAGACTAACATGATTGGTTGGTACTTTTGTTGTGACTTCACCTCTGTTTTGACATATGTCGAAGAAAATTGTGCACCATTCATTTTTCGTGGGTAACAAATGTAAACCTCTGACCAATAATATTGAGCTGGAAATATTGAAAAAAAAATTGTAATTAGTTTTTGTAAAAAACTTATTCTAAACGATCTTATGCAACGTGCATTTGACTCATCCTGAGGCTTGAACATTAACTGAAAATAAAATATATGATATTGAAACGAATATCCATTCATTTTTTACTGTTGAAATAACATTTATAGTATATAAACCTGGGTAACTGCTCAAAACTTCAAATAAAATACTAAAAAATTTGCTCTACAGTATGTGATACATCATTTTAGTTTTTTTACTATCGGGTCGTAAAGTAAGTTTTTTCCGTTTCTAGATGTGTTATTTTAGTGTACATATGAACTGTACACACGTGCAGCTATAAAAATCACTCATATATTATTTCTTCTTTCAGATTGTGTGATAATTATAATAATAAATATCTATTCTCGACCCAAATGAACAATCCAAGCAAAGAGCACATTAGTCATATTTTGTTGCATGAATTTCGAAAGAGCAGTATAGATATTAAAGCAGCAAGATCGCTCACTAACACATATGGAAATGACCTGGTGACTGAAAGGAGTTGTAGATGATAATTTTACGTTTCAAAATGGAAGCCTTTAGTGTTGAGGATGAGCCAAGAAAAGGATGCTCCAAATTACTCACTTCTGAGGAATTGCTAGCTGCCATTGATGATTCTTTCAAAACGACTAGAGCAATGAGCAAGGAGTTCAATGTGAGCTGTTTGGCCATACATCGTGAAATGATAAAACTTTGTAAAGTCTCCAAGGCTGGAAAATGGGTTCCACACGATTTTTCAGAGAACAATTTCCAACAATGTGTAAACTGTTGTGTCTTACTACGTTATCTTCAATTTCAAAACCAATTCTCAGACAGAACCTTTACCTGAGATGAGAAATGGATTTTGTACAATAATGTTAAACGTTATGGACATTGGCTCAACCGTAATTACAACTTCATTCTACAGCCCCGACGTGGTCTGCATCCAAAAAAACTTTGCGTGTGTGGTGGCACATAAAGGGAATTGTTGATTATGAGCTGTTAGATGACAATCAAACAGTAACTTGCGCAGTGTACTGTCAGCAGCTAAGCCGTTTGAAGACTGTTTGGCAGGAAAAACGACCTTTGTTGGTTAACAGAAAAAGAGTGATCCGGCACCATTACAATAACAGATCACACACTTCAAGAGCGACGAAGAATCTCATTGAACAATTTGGTTCGGAAGTTTTGATTCACCCAATATATTTTTCTGATCTTACTCCAACAGATTATAATCTCTTTAGAAGCTTACAGAATCATCCTTCACAAAAAGGCTTACATCAAGAGAAGAGGATGAAATGAAGCTAGTTCCTTTTTTTGAGTCAAAACAATTTAAATTCTATGACGGAGGCATCAAAAAGCATATAGAAAGATGGGAAGATGTCATTGGTGACAATGGTAATAATGCTAATGATTAAATAAATCTTGGTTTCACTGATTTTTTATTTTCATTCCAACAAAAAAACATGGATTGAACTTTCGTTCCAAAAATTTAACAGTATTTTTGTTGCAACCTGATGTTTGATGTTTAACTCCAAGTATAATTTTTTTAAGATTCTTTTATCGACTACTTTTACGTTTGTTATTTCAGTAAATAACCTTTCTATAAATACATAATTAGTTATTTACAGTCTTGGTATACGAATAACAAATATGGTGAAACCTAATTTATTTTTTGAAATTGGAAATTTACTTGAACTTTCCACATCATTAACAAATGATGCCAAATTTCGTGTAAGTCGATAGTAGCTCTTGTATTATCAACCGAAACTCAAACGAATCCTGTTGTTCACATCCTGTTCGAAACTCACTCGCTTGATTTTGTTGAAGAAATTTCACTTAGGCCGCTATTGGCATCAAATAACTCCTCCAGCCCTAACTTAACCTAGTTTTCAGTGACTAATTCAAATTACCTGACAATTAATGATTTCAGAGTCCATAATTTCTTTATCTTAGGCCAAATAGAAAAACATTAAATATTCAAACTGTAACTACGATATTATAGGAGATACAAAATTTGTTCAACACAAATATCTCCTGTGAAACAATGGATATTTACCACCATTTTTAAATTTATTCAGCTTAGATTGTAAATATATAATTTGTAAGCAAATTTTAAGTGAATGGTTGTTCCACATATGTCCTCTAAATTCACTAAATACACAAGGTAACACTTATTTCAGTGGGAATCGTTTTTGAGCTGATATTACGCATATTTCGAGTGCTAATTTTAAGGATGCTATCTATTTTCCCCCAACAACTCCATTTTTCGGGATGTATGCATCAATTTATCCGTATTAACCCATTTCATATTGCTCATATGATTCATATAATGATACAAAGGCTATAAACAATTTATTCTCACGAATATATAAATGCTTGAAACCAAACACAATAGACGTTCAACACTTTTTCTTCAAATAATATAAGTGAAAACATAAATTAAATGAACATTAGTTTACAAAGCTTGTTTTATGAATCATTCGAAAATTTATTTTAGTAATACAGTCGTTTTTTGAGTTCTATTTCTCAATCTGTCATCCTATGCGTATCATATCGTCCTTGTTGGCGATCTGCCATTGTCTTAATGCTTTGGTGAAATCTTTCACCTTGTGAAAGACATGCCTACTTTCACCTTGCCAACCGCATGCGTAGAAAGTATAGCTGATATTGAGAAACTGTTTTAATATTTGTAAATAACGTTGAGTGCAACCATTTGCAGCGAGAAAATTTTGCAACGATGTAGAAGGTGCTCGTCGAAGCGATAACTGAAGGAACTCCGTAATGGGAGGAGTCTCTCAGCCAAAGCCCTGATTTTCTTGATTTTGACTTTAGTTTGCTGCGGTCGATGACGAAACCTGAATGTTTAGGTACGTAGCAACAATCCGGCACTTAGCAGGTCAGTTCGTGAGGCCCTGTGGTCCCAGGGGTACATTGACTGAGTAACGGGCACAAAGAAGCATTAAAATACAATGGTTATTTTACTTAAAAATAATAAAAAGGACTATACACAGGAGTCGGAAAAACCTCATTCACAACACAAACGTCGGAGAACCCATTCACCTTATTCACAAGATTCGAAAAATCCATTCACCTCACTTACAAGATTTGAGAAATCCATTTACCCATTCACAAACGTTGAAAATCTATTAACTGCTTTCACACGACTCGAAAAATTCGAAAGTATTTCGAAGTATTCGAGTCGAAATTGTTACGGGTAATTCGAGTATTTAGCGTATTACGGGTAATTCGAGCATTTCGAATATTTCGAGTATTTCGAATGTTTCGACTATTTAGAGCATTTAGAGTATGTAGAGTATTTAGTCTTCATAGTACTTAGAGTATTAGTGCATTTAAAGTATTTAGAATATTTAGAGTATTTAGAGTGTTTAAAGTGTAAAGATTGTTTTGAGTGTTTAGAGTGTTTCAAGTGTTACGAGTGTTTTGAGTGTTCAAGTGTTTAGAGTATTTGGAGTGTTAAAAGTGTTTACAGTGTTTAGAATGTTAGAGTGTTTAGAGTGTTCAGAGTGTTTAGAGTGTATCGAGCGTATCGAGCATTTCGATATAACTTATTAATAATTTAAAATTAACAGGACAAAATACAATGCTGAAAGACATCCGAATATGGAAACATGTTAAATGAACAGGAGGCTTGCTAGTGACAGAACATTCAGATTCTGTAGTAACAGAAACTATGTTTAGTTGGGCTGGAAGGTGTAAAACTAAGCGTCTGACGAACTATAGCTGAGTTTACCCGTTAAAGAAAGACATGCAGAACGAAGTCTTGGTCACTTGAAGGCGATTTTTTATGTATGCATCTGAGTGAGCATAAAGTTGCCAGATGTTGATATGCAACCCCAAAAAAGGTAAATTAGGCTTCGAATTATGTTCACTATTGCATGCTGCTTTTCACTCATGAAGATATAACAATCGGAAGAAACAATGTTGGGGTAGGCTATTTCTTTTTTTATAAGTAAATGTATATATTTCCTTACCATGAGGTAATCCTGATGTTTTTTTCAATATTTTACATGACCAATCAGAATGCATCTAGCCACCTGCACGACTTTTGAGACACCACAGTACAGTAAAGACTAGTAGGAGCAATTTCAATTTTGACGTCCTGGAATTATGTGAGGGTGAGGGGTGAGAGGGGTCTCAGTGACGTACACGCAAGTCAACCAATCATGGCGCACAATTCAGGCCAACGGTCACTTGTCAAATTTATACTGATTTCAAAGCAATAAACAAACAAACAACTTTCTTTCCAATCAAGTACAGAGTACATAGACATTAGTACATTGTTTTTTTTTTCAAATTCCTAAGGTTAACATTCTTAGAGTAAGGATGATGGTGAGCTCCATGCGACGATCCTGGGATGTGTCCATGGGCGGGGAGTTGAGTTGAGGGCTTACCGATTAGTGCGAGCTCACGGCGCGAAACGAGAAACAGCTCGTATTCATTGCCGGGTTTCGAACCCGCGGTCTGTCTGCCCGAAGCAGAGACCTGATTCCTAACACAGGACGCAGACCACTCGACCACGGTGGCTGCAATGGGAAAACATTGGGAAACAACTTGAAACAATGGTCTAATGCTGGTCGGTGCATTTGCTACTACATAAATACATATAATTTAGATAAGAATTACGATATGTAATAAAGTGCAGAGATAGAATTAAACGAACAATGCACATGCGCAAAACAAAATTATTAGGAATATTTTATTTTTCTCTTTAATTTGATTGTAGCTCCGCTTCTACCATTGAAATTCCATTTTTATACTCACAATGTTAATATTGAATAAGACACTCTGGGATGCTCTGAGTGCACTCAGTTCATGCATAATATAAGGTGCAAAAATAATTCATCAGTCGTGATATTCGCTATGAGAATACGACGAATTAAAACCAAAAAATTATAATTTTCACATTACAGAGAAGTGTATAATTTTCTAGATCGAGTAACACAAAGAAGAGTTTTAGTCCAACAAGTTGAATTCTGTCATATTTCAATTATTTTTCTTTCAAACTACGTAACAGACAAGTCATATGTACTTGTTCCATAAATGTTATTATTAAGTGAGGTTCATTAATACTATATTAGACGGGCTTGTTAATTTTGACATTGAACCTCCTAGGCCCACTTCGTTGTGCTAGTGTTAAAATGGTTTAAACGTCGCTGGAAGCTATAGCTCTCGTGGCCGAATGGTTAAAGGATTGGAAGTAAAGTTGCGGTTATGTGAATGTCGTAGGTTCTACTCCAGCCGTGTGCGTTTGTGTTTTCTATTATCTCGGCATTTAAGCTGAAGCCCCGCCCATTCAAAAATTTACCAATCAGCGCCAAGACACAATTATTACGTCATGGATCACGTTCCCGCCTGAAAACCGTTGTTGGGGTGGTCATTGCCAACCCCCCCCCCATATGATCCTACTTCTCTTTACTGTACTGTGTGAGACACCGTCTTAGCGTCGGCTAGTCTGTTCAGTACTGTGCTGAAGGCATTGGTGTGTGTGTGTCTGAGATTTAGCATCTGATTGTTAATTGCTCTCAAATTATTGGTAGATGATTGACCACTTATTTTTTATTCACTTTTGTGTATTTTCTATTCGGTGTTATAGGAATATTTGACCCATCTCAAAGTAAGATGTCATATTAGTATCATTATGCATTTTCTTGTGTTGATTATGAATTTTACTGTCGTGGCCGTCGCTAATGAATATTTTTTTACGATATTGATGTTTTATCGAAGTACATTTCTGTCAAAAACACGAGTAATATTGTACCTAAATTGCTCCAATAAAACTAAATCTCTGAAGCTTTGTTGCAATTGATGTCTTATGCGTGAAAAAGTGACAAACTAATGTTATCAGTTGCGTTAAATTTTTAACGGTAATTTTTATAATGAAAACATGCTTTTTTATTGAATAAAAAAAATAGTATTTTTTATTTGAACGTCTGTAATATAGAATTTCCTGTTTGAGCTGGCAATATGATGTCAAGTGGCCAGGTGCTTGTAGGATTAACCAAAGCTAAACATTTGAATGAACATCTGATTTCCGGCAAAGTAGGCGAGTTCTTACTGGACACCCACTGTTTATTGTTTCATGGTATGTTAGAATTACATCTATCATAGAATATTTTTCCTAGTTTTAAAAATTTATTGCTGTCTCTGAGTGAACTACCTGCCTTAGCAAACATTTTGAAAGTATAGTTATAACAAATTTTGGCTTGAAAAACTATTCATCTTATATCAATGAATTTAATTATAAAGTCAACATCTTCGCGTTTCTTATTGTTTTCGGTGAACTGTTCTACTGGTATTCTCAAATCTCACTTGCAGCGTCGTTGCTCTCTGAAGACAGTAGGGTTGCCAACTTAGCTATTTTACGGTTGGAACTAGTTAGAAAAATATCATTCAGACCAAAAAACTTGTTTAGCTGTCCTCTAAATCGAGCTAATAAATAAATTTCATAATTTACTCCTAGGGATGATTATAGTAACATGAAAATATGATAAATTTGATGTTTGGGGACGGCTATCTTTCTGACCTCGTTTTGTGGTTTCTGTTCTTCGGGGGTAGTGATACGATCGGCTTCGTAGCTTGCAGATTTATTATTGAACGCGATCAAAATCACAGCAGAAGTTGAGGCCAAGACCGAGGACCAAAACTGAGAACTTGAAATCCGTAAAACCGAAACTGGAACTGAAATTAAAACAGAAACTGAAACCTGCCCGGATAAGGACCAATAAGTAACTCAAAATACCTACAGAATTTAGCAAGAACAAATGTCACTAGACAACATTATAAGACATATGTTGAGTAAAACACTAAGGCATCGTACCTAATTGGCTAGCAGCTGAAGAAATACAAAATGAGATGCCGATAGGCAGCTTCTACCCGAGGCAATGAAATTTAATAACCGTATCAAAATGGCTGGTCGATCTTTTGCTATGCCCGTCATAAATACTCGGACGTAGAGATTTGAGTGAGACGAAATTCGACAATGAATTTGATGGCTGATGCAATAGTTATTATTCAAAATGTTCTATCATTGGATTAATTATAAATTTTGAAGTAACGCAAATCAAAGCACAACAACTTCAAACACAATTTAAATCGTTTGAATGAAAACTTAACCACTCTGAAATGAGATGTTTGCCATACAATATGTCAAATACACATGGTATCAAAACTGCTTCAACAAGGAAATCTCGAACCTACAGGGGAACATCTAGGTTCAGCAAATAGACAAGTTCAAAGAATCTCTAGTACGTAAGTGAAATGCAAAACTCTCTAACACATCGTTAATAAAACTTACCCGTCAGAGAGAGCCTGAAAGCGCTAATAGAACTGCTGCTAACTGGGCTATAGCTGAGACCGAACTGCTGGGCACTAAGCCTCAAGGCTCGTGGGAACTATGATCTTCTATAAACGAGGGTTACAATTTGAAGTTGCAACTACGATGAAAATTTTCACTTTAAAATACTTTTTTCAAATGATGTGAAAAACGTATAAAACTTTACTCTAAAATATTACTACAATACATCATATTTTTGTAACGACTCCAAGATCATTCTAAATTAATTACGATATTTCCAAGGCACTACAGAGTACTCCTACCAGAAGCGGAGCGTCTGAGATTTTTAGGAATAACTAGTCTTATGCAAATACAGTTAAATTCAAAATACTCGTATCAGTCACTACTTCTAAGAAACTAGAAGTGAGATATTCGTACGAACATCAACACGATGGTAACCAATGAGGCAGTGCTGTTGACAAAAGGTACAACTTAGCCTAACTTAGTTTAAACTTAGAGCGATCTTTAAATTACCAAGCCACTGCTGTAAGACGTTAGAGCGCAGACACAAGATTATACAAACATTGATTGGAATAGAAGGGACAACAATCATATTGTGGCCTTTAATATACTCAACTGCCGTGATATAATGAACAGAGAATGCAAATTGTTGTCGCTACGGATGATCATATTATGAGTGTCTTCATTGCGGATAGAAGCAGATACGACCAACAAGCGGCTTGAAATGCAGTAAGTAACTTTCTGCCATAAATAAACATGCATTGTTTGTAGATTAGCAAAGGTCTTAAGAGAAGGCAATAAACGTACGTCGAGAAACGAAGGACTTTGTTCAAGAGCAGAGTCAACAGCGTAACATGAGCTACCTGAGAGTAAGTGATAAGCAAATGCCCTGAACAAAGAGAGACAGAGTGAATTGTAAGTAGGCAAGAACTTGGTTCAGATCTCTAAAAGGGAACTCAGCTGCTTCAAACCCAGTTAGCTCTTTAGCTACTGCGCGATTATGCACAACTCAGTAGGAATAATATCAATATTTACGAACATTAGCATCAATGTTAGGAGAACTTGAGTATGCCCGTACAGCGACGGAGCTCGTGAAGTTGATGGAGATGAGCGCGGTCGTCAGAATGAGCTGTT
Organism: Trinorchestia longiramus; assembly: GCA_006783055.1. NCBI lineage: Eukaryota > Metazoa > Arthropoda > Malacostraca > Amphipoda > Talitridae > Trinorchestia > Trinorchestia longiramus. The sequence continues at coordinate 10,966 of VCRD01003115.1, forward strand.
TTTATGACACTAGTTTCAAATGATGAAATACGTATAAAACTTAACTCTAAAATATTACTAAAATACATCATATTTTTGTATCGACTCCAAGATCATTCTAAATTAATTACGATATTTCCGAGGCACTACAGATGGACTACACTTGTGAGATGTAGTCATTACGTAAGTCATTGCCGCTACCGAACGGTAAGTTGAGCTGGCAGCTGACCTCACTTAAGACTCCTCCACACTATCAATCTTTTCATCAATCACGAATACTGAATTTGACGAACACGAGCAGGGACAAGTTTGAAGAGCGTCGACACTATATAGTTTTGCTTGGTCAAAAAACGGGAGTTTTTATCAGCTGTTCGAACGATTGGGTAAAGTCGGTCATTGAAATCAATCCTATGTAATATTTGTGGAATAATTATAGATATATCTTTCTACAATATTGACATCGGAACGGATATTGACATCTTTTCAGTGATGTTATGATATACAATTTGTTTTTTAGTTGTATTTTATAGTTTTTTGATTTACCTTGCCATAAGCATATGTTTTCCTTTAAAGACTCGATTAATACTAAAATATACGTTCTACAACTCGCCCTCCTTTATGAATCTTGTGTTCGTATTCGTGTTTTCCAACAAGTTGCAAAACATAAACATGGTCGAATATGATGCTTGATGGATGACCGAACACAAGATTCACCAAACACGAACACTAAAATCGACGAAAAGATTAATAGCGTTGATGGGTCCCCACAGTCTGAAGAGTTGTCATTCGCTGTGTAGGAACCTGCAACGCTAGGCTCACCCTCACGCAGAGCTTTTGGTTCATCCTTGGATTTTGCGCTAAATTCTGCATATATTAAACACTACCTCTGGTCAGGGAACAATGATATGGGTGAATCACCTCATATCCAAATTTTATTTGCCAGCCTGTGTGGGATTTATGATTATTTTGTCCCGGAATTTTTATTTTGCTTATTTATTGACTTGCATGTTGAGTCTAATATTTTGCTTCTTAGCTTGCAATCTGTAAAGACATGTAATGACATAATATGTTCTTTACAAATCTCTCCCTGAGCAGGCATAGGACAATCCACAGGTTTAAATTACTTAGGATTGTTCACCATATGATATGAGGACTGCCAGTGTACTTGGTAAAACTTGAGTTTTGTTGAGAACGAGCTTGGTAGGATTTCAAATTTTCTCTGTTCCTTATGTAGTTCACTATATTGTGTTTTGCTGCAGTATAAAGAAAGTTAAATTAATCCATGTACTGCGTACGTGATCGAGTAAAATTCAATAGTCAATGGTTTTTGCAATATATGTGATGAAAATTATCAACAGGTTGGTAGATTTTTCACGTAATTTTTTTGTTGTGGATAGGATACTTCAGTGACCAGGCGTCACTGATTTATCTTTTTTGCTCATGCTATTTCAAGCTAGTCGCTACATGCACAATCATATTAAGAATAAAAGCACTGGTTTTTCACGCCTAGTTTTTCCTTACCAAGTGGAACAGTCTGTAGAACCTAGTATGGTACCAAGCTAATTGAAAATATGTCTACACGATCAAATTTATCGTGTACAGAGCCCTGACGATATTTATAAGACATGAAAAAAACGTGAAACATGAAGAAATAAAACATGACCCAGAACTAATTTTAACCATTCAATAATAATAGTAATAGAGCACATAAAATATGAGCGTTACTATTATTCATAAGTAATCAACCTGTGGAATTAAAGTTTTAAACGTCCATCTATCCTTAATATAATTACGTAAGTTATATTCATTCATGAATACTATCGTAGATTTTTGCATATACCCTGCGCGTCTGCCCCACCATCACGACGATCCTGCAGTGTGCAAATGGTTGGAGGATTGCCACAGATTGTGTGAGGATGGGCCTGCGGCAAGCAAGGCATTTGGTCGTAAAGTGAGTTGCTTTTCGTCACTGAGTGGCTCCTCAACTGGCAAAGTCACAGAAGCACTGGGTTAGCAATAAGACCTATCTATATTAAATAATAAATTGTATTCGACATGGTATCTAATTGAGATTCAATAATGTTGCAGATATTTTTCATCCCAAACTCAACACCAATAATTTAGTAGCATTAAGGTTGGTAACATAAATGGGTTGGGTTGGATTTGCAGATACATATTTTTTCAATGGCTCAATGATAATTATCATGACAGTAATTATAATCATGGGCAGGAGAAAAAATATAATTGTCTTCCTTTTCTTGCTATAGGGTGCGAATAACTATGAGAATTTGCCTTCAGAATTAATTTGGACTCACGTGTTGCTTCTCTCTCTGATCTAGGTAGTATAGTTTTGTGCGTCAATGGTCGTAAATGAGGCAAACAGCCCTGTCGATATTAATAACTCAAAGATGTTAAATAGCTCTTACTTCTAGTCGGGTAACGATCTTTCATTTAAACTTCGGAAAAACGAAATACAGGGTGATTTTTAAATATTGGACCTAAAAATCTTCGTGGTCTTTCAAATTAATGGATGAATTTTTACGAATGAACGTTTTCATGAAATCCTGTGAAATACTGATTTTATTTTGATTACTTTTAGAATACAATCATTTTCCTATGCCCATGTGTAAATTCAAGCGATTAATTTTTTCGAAGCAACTGCTACTTTCAAACTTTATGACATACTTGAAGCCATTTTTCTGGAGGTAATTTTACGGAACTTGCGCTTTATATTAGTGTGTGGTATACTAAACTACTTTGCACTTCTGTTTTCACTGTTTATTTACTTCGCTTTTGTACCTGTGTGTGACATTTTAAATTGTTGCTTTCAGGACTTGCTATAAATATATTTCATGTCTCTAAATGATTTTAAAATCAATCAATGAAAACAGACGTTTTTATAACTGATGTAATGTGTGCGTCGTAACTAAATGGTTTCCAGAAAGCGGTAAAGTCAATAAGCAAAGCGTTGACTGTGGCTGAGTCCTTCCCCTGAGCTCAGATTTGGCAAACAATGGTAAGAGTTCCGACTATTTTAAGTTCTGTAAATATGTCGGACAGTGATCCGCATGGAACACAGCTGCCGTGTATCTCAAGATCACGACGTTAATTATATTTTCTTAACGTCAAATCTTACAGGCTGTTTGTGTTATATTATAAATTTTTACCATACCAACTATGATTTGACTTCTTGAATTTAATTATTAGCATTAGTAAGTGTGTGTTTGCTTCATGGGTTTGCATTATTGGAAACACCACTTGGTGAATAGCTAATATGTATCTTAATTTTGGGGTCGATATTGAGAAATTAGTTTCCAGAATATGACAAGCAATGCTAAAAAAATGTTTCTGCATCCGACAAGTATCATTAATGATACTGTGCATATTATGTTTACGAACTTCCAAAAATGTCTGCAGCAGAAGAACATAATTTAAATATTCAGAACTCATAAATTACCTGTTTGACATTTTTTAATTTTGAGCTCGAGTTTATTCGTAAAACTTTTCAGATGAACAGTTTTCTCCTCTTTTATTTTTCTTGTTCCTCTGTATTTGTGCTATAATTACATCGAAATAAGTTTTAACTACAATGCATGAATAACATATCTTACCAACACAAATTTGTAGCAGGTATGTACTGATCAGGTGTTCAGTTCACTGGATTGGAGTGGAGAATGGCAGACCAAGTAAGCAGGCAGGTAACAAACTGTGTTATTGAGAGGGGTCATTAAAGTATTTCTGTTAAAATAACGGCATTTACATACCCCCAGAACCACTTGAAACCGACCTAATTTCCCAGAATCACTTCAAAACCTATTTGAATGAAATCGAAAATATGCTATACACTGTGTGTACTATTTGACGGAAAAATATGGTTGAATAGTAGTAGTATACTGGTGTTTTTAATACATTATCTTACGCTCCAGTTCATATGCCTTCCAATGATATGTCCTTTGTTTCTATGGGCAAAAATTTTAGTGCCATTAAGTCAAGAGCACCCACACTGATAGTCTATTACCTTAATCCTTGATATGGCTCAAAAAGTATGTAAAAATCATAATCTAAACTTGCTATGTAATATAAATAATCGGCACACGCGAAATATACAATTTTAATTACAATTCTTGTCATGATGGTCTTATTTCCAGCTAAGTCGACAGCAACTGCATGCTGAGTGAACGAGTCACCTCGTGTTCTCCATTGCGACTACAATGCAGTAACTGTGAGCGTAAGTGAAACATTGAATTCTCAAAAGGATACCGCTAGCGACTTCAGATCCACTGTGAACTCGGATGCTAATGTAGCAGCAAAGGACAATCCCGACACAAATGTATACCTATCAGTGATAGTAAAAACAGTGAACTTCTAATTTTTTGAAAAATTATAGACCTCAACAGGATATTGCATTATGAAGTTGAAACGTAATTGTGTAAAATTGGACATGTGTATGAGTAGAAACAACAACGCACGTAAATTATTCGCGCTGTGACGTGAAAGTGAACTGGTTGCTTGAACGGGAAGTTCTACTTTGTGAGTAAAGTTTGTATTATTGATCATCTATCTAATCTAGGGCTAAAACCAGAACATGCAATATCACCCCCCGACATCTTGAATAGTACTTGCACTCATGACAAAATTTGCAAATCATCAACGTAGAAAGAACAATGGTACAAATAAGCTGTAGTGGCTCAACGTATCTCTTCTTTATTTTTGAGTCTCGTTGTAGTTTGATATAAATGTAGAACAATAACTTCCTCAGGGAATACTACTAGGTGGCGTCAGCTATTTATAGCTCGTCAAAACTTAAATCTTTCATACTCACTTTATTCCTTTCAATTTTCTTAACTTATTCTCTTAATTGATTACTATTAAGTAGAAGTGGCTTCCTACTTGAAAATCAGGAACAAAATTGTGATTTTTAAACATACATGCAGCTCAATATTGCTAGTCAGTATGCTCTAATTTTTTTTCTCGGTCAATGAGGGGCACAAAGAAGTAGAGCATGTGCGCTCCAAAAGATTTTCGTAACCAATGAACGATTTTCATGTGAAACTCTTGAGGGGGTGTGATATCGATGCTACAGATGTGTACGAGTGAATGTTTTTTCGTTCTGGTGCTTCCAACTCCGGCAAGAGTTGGTCATGTTTAAAACTGATAACTCATTTAATTTTTAAGATATAACTCGTACTTTTCTCAAATTATGGAGTTCTAAAGAGCAACAGATGTCAGTAAAATAATATTACATGCCTATTTCAATCCAAGCATGCGTCCTGCAATATGCGTTCTCGGTAAACTTTCGGTGAAAATAAAACGGCATTATTAGTTTCTTAAGATGCGTTCTTTAGAAAATGAAATGAAATACTAATATAGCAAGAGTTTTCATGCATATATGTTTTTTTAAATTGAAACCAGTATATCATTTTTTAATTCACTGAAAAATCTCATTGGATTCAATGTATTGTTTACTAACTGTAAATCGTGGTATTCGGTTATCAGAATATATGAATAATATGTAATCTACTTAAAATGGGTTTTTAGTTATGTGTTATTGATTTTCTCCATCAAAATCAGGCTGCAAGAGGTACAGATTTTGCCGAGTCCTTGTGTGTTGACACTGGGCAAGACATCGTACCAGTGATAACAAGGAAGAGAAAAAGTTGTAGAAACTACAACTATTTCGAAAGAATCCAATATCAAGGTCAGTGGGATTGAAACTACTAAGTAATTTAACCCTTTAGCGACCAAGTGGACTATTCGGTCGCCTTTCACAGTCTTTGGGAGAATTGTTCTAATAATTAAACAGTGAGCAATATGAGGTTGCTACTAGGTTTGAACGCTTCGGCATGTTACAGCGTCGTTCTTTTGGCTGCCTGGCTCTCAGCATGCTTCATTGCATCAGTGTACAGACGGTCTTTGTGAGCTTAAATGTAGAAACTAGAAAAACAAATTGGTCGCTAAAGGGTTAAGATCAAATTCAATGTACATCCAGTACAATGGCCTTGTTGTGTTCTTTACCGTAACGCACTAAATATGTATGTAGAGGTACCAGGATCAGTAATAACCCTTTTTTCAAAAATCCCAACCACCCGAGTATTATAGGACTGAAATTATTTCAATTTATTGTTTTAATAACTGATTCCTCGCTACGCAGGTAAGCATAAGCTGAATTATAATGGAAAAACTGTGCGCTGGAGCCTCGGCAATTATTTCAGTGTTTCAAGCTCACAAATGCCAGTCCTTTCTTTTCGGATACTCAGAGATGCGGTTGCATTTCCTGAACGTGAGGTGAACACAAATTCACAAATTGATGAAAACCAATTCAGCCAACGCAAAGAAATTATCAAGGTATTCTCTGTCATTTTAAAGGTTAAAGAGTTAAATATATATTTAGCATAGTAGCAGAGCTATATATTATACGTTAAATGTTGTTTTATATGTTCATTGATTACCGCCCAGAAAAAGAGTGGAGGCTAATTTGACAAAAAAATAAGGGAAGCAACCAGCAAATCAGTTGCCAAGGGTTTTTTGTACATTCACTACGTAGCTTCATGCTTGCAAGAAAGCTTCAGCTCAGTGAACCTCTTTTACACATTTAGTTTTGTGTGGAAGAGTGTGCAAAATAGATTAGGGGCTGAAAACACCCAATAGGATTATCAAAATATATTTGTCACCAAAAGACGTTACAATCGAATGGTGGGCTTATTTTTCGTGTTTTTTATTGTAGGTTCTTCACGCCAACCCTGGACAATTTTTTTTCGACAATGTATCTGATGTTGATTCTTTAATTGCGATAATGAAAAATTATTATCAATTCGAATTGTCGCACCCATACATTTACTACAATATTTGTAATTTATGTAGTTGTGCTTGGATAATGCCAATGAGAATGATAATTCTTGTCACTTTGAAACCAGTTTTTACTGGTCAGCGAATTGTACCACACGTTTTCTGACATTTAAAAAATCTGAAATGGGTACGTGTTGTCCTAAGAGATGTTATAAGAAGGAATAATGGTTAATGAATAATTAATAGAAAAAAATTAACGGTAATTAATAAACGGCATAGAGGAGAATCTTGACCATTTCATATAAGCATTATTAGATTATCAAAATAAATTTTGATGTAGTATTTACTAATTTACTAGATAGTAATTTACTTTCATTTTTTAATTGAGGTTAATTTCATTATCCCCAACTAATAATAATTTATTGCAGAAATGAATCTCGCGAGGTAATACATTCGCACTGTGGTATTTTTTTCCGAAAACGCTACTATTCAGTATTCCTAACACCTTTTGAAGCTGATAAGTGAGGTGATTGGTGGATGACGTTCTTTTGTTTGCTTAGCTGCTTTAGGAGATGCGAGTGACGGCCAAAGGGCACAAGGATATCCTGTTAACCAACCATGTCAACAACACTCAAGAGTCAAGCTGGTTGACTACGCTTCCAGTACAAGAAACTGCTGGTTAAATCAGTTTTCTTTCTATAGTGAGCGTGAAAATATTTTATATTTACGTTCCCTAATACTCGTTACTCTTCTTTTAATTAAAAACTATTAGTGTACGGGTATTCTTTACTGTACCCTTTTTTGCTCAACATTTTGAATGGTAAATCCTAGATTTTCGATATCTTTGAGCAATTTCTTCACATTCGATCTTTCAGTTATACAACATCATCTTATGCGAATCTCGGCATACATGAACTAAAATTAGTCTTTGTCATTCATAACTTGAATCTAGCATCATATTAGATGAATTTACATACGATAATGATAAACAAATGTGAGTACATGTGTCGAGTGATATTGGGCAAAGAGAATTTATTGCGTTTGTAAGGTTCACATAGATGTCAAAAGAAAAGCAAACGCTTTAAGGTTTAACAAGGTTTTGAATTTATTGAAGTTGAAGTATATGTATTCCAGTATATATATATATATATATATATATATATATATATATGTCATGAGATTTATGATATATGCATAAGGTTTCATGTATGGGGGCGATGTGTAAAGCATATGTTTTCATGTATCAGGACGATGTGTAAACTGTATGTATCGACAGCTACGTTAAAATTGAAGGGTGGACAGCACTAGTGGACTACTTGCATTTTTTCCCATGGAAAATATATAGTAGACTACTGGATCGTAATCGCCTCTGTCAGCGCTGTGTTAGCGACAGCACGGGACAGCTAAGGTAGACTACTCGACTGTAGTCTCCTTTAGATTTGCTGCCGAACGCGTATTTTTGCCCTGTATTGCCAATACAGCTCTACCTAGGCGTCTTTTAAAACTGCTCTGCGATTGGTTGCGCGAGAGGGCTAGGTCCCGCCCCTCCTCCTTCTGGTATAAATATTTTAGTCCAAATAAATCAATTATTTTGCAGTTCAACAAATAGTTTGGTATACTTTAAATATCTGTGTGTACTTTAAATATTAAATATAAGAATGCCAGCGCTTGTTCTAATTTTAAAACGCAGTTTTAAAAATTACGCTCGTTCATACAAGTATATGCAAGAAAAGTTTTTCTCAGCAGAAAATGTGAGGGTTTCACTGTCCTACTGAATTAAATAGAGTTTGTTGCTTCTGTGTAATGAAGCAACAATTTTTATAGACAAGGTAATTCTATTGTTTACTTAATTTTGTCTGATACCTTTAAGTACTGTCTTACCGTCGTAAATTTCAGTGATAGTATTTTTAAACCAGAAAAACTTATTAGATAGTAACTATAGCAATGTTAACACTGGGATCTCAGCGAAAGGGAAACAAATACTGAATCTATTCGTTTCCAAAAATGTTGATACATAGAATATAATACAACCCGATTAAATTTTAAAATTCCTGAACATAAAGGTATTTTTTGAATACATCTATTTTGTGTGGTGATAGTAGTGATGTGGTGATAGTAGTGTTAAGGCATAGTGATGTTGTATGATGTGAACATGTAAGGATGTAGGGGATACATTATACAGGATGTGGGAAGGTGAATAGTCATGTGGGGAATGCGAGCAGTTGGGCGACAGACCCAGTAAAAGCCAACCGCAAACGCAAACGGAAGCAAGACCGCAAACAGAAACGGAAGCGGAAACAATCAATACCATAGTAAAAGGAGGGGCCAAAAGTTAGGAGGCGTATTTCTAGAAAACACCACCGGATTATATAAGCAGGATTCAGGAAACCAACGAGGTCATTACAGAAAGGTAATAAGTGCGAGCGACAGTGCTAGGAGCGACAACGATTCCACAGCGGGGACTTAGACTGGGGAATTAGATCTCAACAGCAATGTAGGCTTGTGCAGTCACATCGGTATTGAGGGGAGGGGGTAGGTATAAGTTTAGAGGTATGAGTGGAATAGGTAGGAAGGTAATTAAGGGGGAATTAAGTTAGCCTCACACCGACGAATGGCAGCAGATTTCTCACGTACACTTAACCGTGTATGGTGAAGGAAGAATTGATTGCGAAGTATCAAGAAACGGGAATGGGATTAATCAGTGTTATTGTTTATGTATCATAATTGTGAGTGTTAACATGGAGGCCTATCATCATCAACAAATCTACAGTGTAATGGCAAGTTAATACTATTATTGTCCATTTGAATTCATGCACTGTTTAATAGGATATCATGTTGTGCGTTATATGTCAAATGTGGTAGATGACTCATTTCTCACCTCGTGAAGTTAGAATAACGTGAGTTAAATCTTTCTGTGTGTATCATTACCCTCATCTTGCCATTGAAAAGAAGTGCTGGGAATACCTTTTAACATACATGTATTCAGAGGATTAGAGTCCCTCTAGTGCGGTTACGTGTGTATGTTGTTGCACTTAATTGATTGTGTTAATTACAAGTATTAATTGAATATGGTAGTAGGATAGCATGCAGAAGACCCATGTATTGAACCAGGATTACGTAAATGATGAGAGAGAAAAGAACTCATCAACAATCAATCATCATGCAATTGACAGTAGGCAGATAAACTGTTACCTTTTATATGCATTAATCAATCACTAATAAATGAATTAGACATGTCATTATATATTTACCCGAAAGCAAAAACAACTACCGCCACATTTGATAAGTAATACAATAATCAAGAAAAACATTAAAACGTATGTATACTCTGACGTTATTTTAAGGTTGTGGGTTTAAAACAACTCAGAAAGTCTGGTGACAGAAAGAACACCAATGAGTCGTTAAAAATAAAGGTATTGGAGGTTGCATCTTGCATGATTATTCACATTTGAGGTTCGACAAAAAACAATAGCCGATTTTATTCAGAGCCTAACAATTGGAAAACAGATTATCATTGCTTGTGTATAAATAATTTCTAATGTGCAGGTGTGAGTATGACAAAAAAGTCGAATCGCAAATTTGAACTACCTTTGTGTGCATGAAGTCGGAAGGTGCTTGTGTACTACACGATTAATTTAATCAATGACAACAAAATAACTGATTATGTTGAAAGCGTACGAGCAGAAATAAATTATCATTGCATCTAATAAACTAATAAAATGGGTATTTAGAACAAAACATTTCGAATTACTTAGTGCGTTATTATTTTCTACTCTCAAAATTTTCAATCTAGTTATTGAAACCTACAATATAAGATCTTCGAATGTGAATTATTGTTAATGATTGAAAGAGTATTGTTTAGCTAAATTTTCTATGAAAATTATATAAAAGGTAATAGTGGAATTTACCATTATTACTTTCAGTTTGTTCCTTAACCATGAAGTTACGTTATTGTATAGGTGTTAAATGTCAAGACTGAATGATAAATTTCAACATGAAATGAGTATTAATACTGTTTCTCACACAAACAGATTTTACCTTGAAGGTTGTAGGAGGAAAGTTGGAATATGTTCCATCAATGCCACTTATATGTGAGTATACTGATCAGTGAAATGTGTATCAAATACAGAGGCTTCATTTAGAACATGACTTTGTTGATGAGATCATTCTGAAAATTGTGTCTCGACGGAGGGTAAATCAAATAAATCTCATTACTCGGGGAATGTATTTGTTCTTCGTGACCTGAACTTTTTCATTAATGCGCCTTATTACCTGTAAACTTTGTTTTCATCATTCACCAATGGTCAGGTTTCCTGAGCGATGCGTAGGAGCAGAGGTTTCACTTTGTTGCGTGCTGTAACCTTGTTGCCTAAAAGCAGGGTTACTGTACTCTTACTAACTTGAAACTGAGAAAACTCGTTTGCAGTAAAATATGAAAGCACTGGCAATTTCACCCACAGCGGTTCTGACTCATCACGGGTGAAATATCGCTGAGGTTTGTAATTTTTGTTAATAACTTATGCAGCAGAATTGCACTACAAATTTTAAGGTCGGTTACTTTCGGATTTCTATTAAATGTAGTTACCATTATTAACTGAACATTCACTTTCAATATTCTTTTCCACCTCCAGATGTTGGAATATGGTTATAGTTTTTCATGGAAATTTAACTCTGTGGAACGTATTTCTCCTGGTCAAACGTATCGATGTGTTCAGAAGTATTTCACTGTCGTAGTGACAGCGTTGCACGACGCACATTTCGACATCCAATTTTTGAGGAGACATTGAGGAAATTCCTCTAGTTTTTAGCTCCTTCCTCTGCTTGACTGTTCAACCGACATGGGAAGTCGGACCAGACTAATAACTTGACGAAATCATATACTACTTGACGAATTACCCGTTTTCCCCTGAGGGCGCTTGTTTTTAAGGCTATTATCACAAGGCAGAAATTTAGATCTTTTGAATAGATTTGCTTTCTGCGAGTTATTCGTATTTTTCCTTCATAGAAAGTGCAGGGCATGAGGAAATCTTTGCTCACAGATATAATTGGCGTATGCAAAAATAATGTTCTTACCGTATAGTCGAAGTATAAAGCATACATTTATTTGAACCAATCAATCTGAGGACATGTTGTTGAAGGGTTAAGATGAAAAAACAAGCGGTATGCGTCTCTTTATTGCAATTCGCGCAGCGTACATTGTCAGCGCAAAAAACTACTGCCGACAATGACTGAGCCACGACATACTTCATTCAAAAAAAATTGGGTGAAGATGAACATATCACATTAACATTAATAATTAACTTATTTACATACTTGGCCATCAAACAGAGTAAAAGTCATAACCGTCCTTCACTTGTATTTGTACATGATGAAACACACATTTTACGTGCCAAGTTAATTCATAGTTTACTATTGTTCAACTTAAAATTATAAAAAAATAATCCAACTGATGTCACAAAGAAAGGGCAGGGTAAATGAAGAATACCAATGTTACTGCGTTTTTAAGTGTGAATACTATTGGTGGATTTTACATCTTAATAGCGTACATATTATTATACAAAAAATGAAGTCACTATTGTCGACACTGTACACACTGGCAAGGACCTCAACACTCATCCCAGGCAAACACACACGAACTACAAAAAAGCTAACTGGGAAAGGTTTACCGAACAAACAGAACAACTTTTCTCAGCACTCAACACCCACCCCATAAATGACATAAATCAAATGGCAGTAGAATTCAATTCCATCCTCACAAAAGCTGACAAAAAACTCATTCCGAAAGGTAACAGAAATCACTATAAACCAAACTTCACACATGAAGTAGATAAACTAATCAGAGAACGTAACATTCTCAAAAATAGACCAACTCCGCACACTTGCCAAACCACACGACACATCCAGGATCTGAACGAACAAATCACGGGAAAAATTACTAAAAAGCAAACAGAAAACTGAAAAAATTTCGTCCAATCACTAGACCAAAAGACAAACTGTACAGTATGGACCACAAAAAAAGTAAACCCAACTTCAAATGTTAATTACTTCACAGTGAGTGAAGATATTTTAGGTCTGTTGTTTGCATAAGTACAGAGAAATGTTCTCTATAAAAATGTCAAGTCACATCAAATTAGTTCCACTTCTATCTCTCACCAATGAAATAAGTAATAACTGTAAAAATGTGAGTTGCACATGAAGTATATTAAGATTAGGAGTGATAGCCAACTTTTGAACATTAGTAACTTTTGAAAAAAACTCTAGTTTCATTTGCTGCATTACACACAGAGATACGTATCGTGGATACAAAGCTTTAAGTTGGAGTATAAATAAAGTCCGAATTGTCTGAAAATTAACACTTAGAGCTCAATTTCTAAATGACGAAGCCCATCGTTATGCAACTCACAAATGAACAACACATTTTCATCAACAACGTTTACGCTGAAAGAAAGAGTTTAAAGGAAGTTCAAAATGAATTCGAAGAGATTTTCTGAAAGAAGCTCTCCAACCAAGAAGACTGTCTGGAAGACTGTTAATAAATTTAAAACCCATGGTACGATTTCCAATCTAAACCAAGGAAATTCAGGATGATTGGTGATTTTCATGGAATACATTTCCCTGTACTTAATGCAAATAACAGATTTAAAATATCTTCATTCACTGTAAAGTAATTAACATTTAAAGTTGGGTAATCTCTGTTCGAATTCATTTGAAATTCCTTTAAGCTCTTTCTTTCGGCGTAGACGTTGTTCATGAATATCCATCGTTCATTCGTGAGTTGCATAGCGATGGGCTTCGTCATTTGGGAATTTAGCTCTTGAGTGTTAATTTTCAGACGATTTGGACTTTAATTATACTCTGACCCAAAGCTTTGTATCCACGATACGTATCTCTGTGTGTAATGCTGCAAATGAATCTTACTAATGTTTAAAAGTTGGCCATCAATCCTAATCTTAATATACTTCATGTGCAACTCACATTTTAACAGCTATGATTTACCTCATTGGTGAGAGATAGAAGTGGAACCATTTTGATGTGACTTGACATTTTTATCGAGAACATTTCTCAGCACTTAATGCAAACAACAGACCTAAAATGTCTTCATTTACTGTGAAGTAATTATCATTTGAAGTTGGATTTACTTTTTTCTGGTTTATACTGCATACAACCATTAAAAACATAACAAATTCCCACACAAACGCCTCCCAAACACATGCAGCAAACACTACTGATGTGAACATACCCTAAAGACGGAAACAAGCAGACATACTCATGCACCACTACGCTGGCATTAGCAAGGTACGCACCACAATTACAGACAAGCACACCCACAGACGCAAACACAAATATCCTCTTGACAACAACACTACACTCACAAATCCCCAAGTAGTTTCAAACATTATACGCAAACTCAAAAACTCTGCAGCCACAGGCCCTGACTCCATCTTACACCACCACCTCAAGCACCTAGGACAACACGGGATTAAAACTTTAACAAACATTTTGAATCATTCATACAGCTTCTGTATATTCCCTTCTCTCTGGAAAATCGGAAAAATCATAGCTCTCCTTAAAGCAAACAAATCCCCCACGGACAAAGCCTTATACAGACCAATCACCCTGCTCTGCACACATTCAAAAGTTGTAGAGCAACTCATTCTAAATGTGACAACACCCCACGTACCACTGTCTCCAACACAACACGGATACAGACCACATCATTCTACAACCACGCTTCACACAAATATTGCACAAAACATGCAAGACAACATCAACTCACACAAACCAGCAAAACGAACACTTTTGCTCACCAATGATATCAGCAAACCTTTCGACGCTATCCCCTGATTAAAAAAATATTTAACACTGAACTACACAATAACACTAAAAGATGGCTTGCCAATTACCTATCAGGTAGACATACATACGAATACCGCAAAGTTCTGTACTCTCACCCACTTTATTTAACCTTTACATGCATGACATTCCATAGCCTCCAGAAAACATACACATAGCATCATACACAGACGACATCACGATCACATCCACACACAGCAATATAAGCACATGCTTCGTTCAAGTACAACATTACACGAGCACCATCCCCACATGGATGAACACCAACAGACTAAAAATAGCCCCTACCAAATCCACCGCTACAATATTGACAAGCCATAATGCACAACACCAACACAGACCCACCGTCTTTCTACACGGTACCACAATACCACACACACATGCCACCAAAATCTTAGGTGCTACCTTCAGCACCTCCAGATCTTTCAGCCAACACACAGAGGAAATATGAGAAAAATACAACAATAGACTAAACACTCTTCGTGCACTAACAGGTTCCAACTTTGGACAACACAAAGAAACCATAACCATAATCTACAAACAATACATAAGATCAATCATCTCATACGCCAGCCTAGCTTGGGCACTCATAGCATCGAAAGCAAAAATAAACCAACTTCAAACAATCCAAAACAAAGCGCTAAGGATCATTACAGGCTCCACATAAACCTCACCCACAGTACACGTACATCCAGAAACACAAGTGTTCACCATCCAATAACACCTAGACATGAGAGGAACACAATTCCTAGCCTTCGCTATCAACAACCCATACAGTCCCCGCCTTTACATGTTGTATCCCAGTCCTGCACAAAGAGGAATCATAACCACACCGTACAGATACCACGCAAACCTCCTACACACTCTGCCCTCCGTGCTACCAGGGAACACGGGACGGGAAGGAAATCACAACATCATAAACACATACGCACTACATTCACACACAGAGCACTTGAAGACCGGAAACCAAACACCATTCGAAGACACCCACCCCCTCCAATCAACCTGACAGAAAAACACTAAACAGAACCGATAGAGTATGCCTATCCAGACTTAGATGCAGACATCACGTATCACTACAATCATATAAACACAGACTGAACCCATCAACACCAAACATATGTCCCCTCTGTGAAGTTTCCCCACATGACACCGAGCACGTGTTGCTGTACTGCCGGGATCTAGCCGTGCAGTGGCAGCAACACGAAATGCACAAGAAAAAGCAACTTTGAGAGGAGCACGTTACGGTGGCGTGCTTCTTGCGTGATGCCGGCTTTCTGAGCTGGCAGGAGCTGGGGAACGGCAACTACAACAACAACGAAATCCAAAAAATAAATGTCATTTGATTGGAAGTCACAGTCGTTCTAAGATATAACTAGTTATCTGATACAGAGAACCCACCTCGTGTTGAGCATTCAATATCAAACTTCACTAATGCAATAGCTTACATTTGCAAGAAACATTATTACTAATGAATTTAACTAACATGCATACCCAGAACAATATCTACTAAAAAATCAAAATGAATCACGTCTAGAGTGCCCTTGACTCAATTAGTAATACATCAGTAGTTTTCCTTTGAAAAAATATATACATTAACAACCTTCTAATGGCGACATCTATGAGTCAAAAATGGGGTAATTTACAAATTCCGAACGTGTTTTTTGCTTGAATGACGAACATTATTCATTTATGGCAATCATGTACATTTTTTACTGAATGATGCCACTACAGTTACACTTTCTAGTCTCTTGCAAACAATAATAATTGAATTTTACACCACCCACAAAACAGAAGCCGATTAATTTCTCATATAAGTACGTATCATACCTCTCCTTTCGTCAACATTGCGACGTAAATTTTCAAAAGGAATTATCTTTTACCTTCGTACAGTTTCAAAGTTAATACTTTAGGGTACGAAGAGAAGGAAGATGGTGCTTCGTTGAATACTACATCGATAATTGAATTACATATAATACATGAAACAAGTGAAAACAAAAACATTTTCTCACGTTAAAAATAACACATTGCTAATTTATACAAATATGTTCGATGTATGTTCAAAACATTTCAAACAAACCCAAGAAACGTACAATTGGCCGCTGTTTACAAGTGACTGATTTTAATATTCTAAATCCATGTAAAACTTATGATGCACTTCAGGGACAAACTGTAGCAAAGTCATTAAATCCTGATATTTTTCTTGGCTTATTTTAACTGATTGAACAGAGTAGTGCAGGTCTGTATCAAAGGTCTCAGTAAGAGATAGAAATTCGATGTACTGAATACTGCCATTTCCATCGTTTTGTCTGAAATGAACTGAGTTATTTTGAAAAACTTTGTACCAGTTCAACTTTAGAAAATTAAACGGTTCTCCTTTAGCATTTTTTTTCGTGAATTTTCTTTGCTCAACTAAATTGTGCACATTCTTGAATTTACCAGACATATCTAACACGTTAAATTGTGCTTTAGGCTGAGACTCTTTTATGAGGCAGTGTACGTATCTTTACAGTAAATTGGTCCATACTTTTTCTTCCTCTTTTCAATTTTACCAAAATCTGAGTCGTTGGGCAAATGCGAGTGACCAGGTTCCATAAATCGATGCTCCCAACTCTTCAGGTCGAAGTTCCGGCAGGCCCACATCATAAAGGATATCATTGTTCGGTTTCTATTCTAACCCCCACAACAATCACTGAATGTTTTTACGTGTTCAAGTACAGGTACAGACAGGGCTCAGGCTGCGTCGTGTAACTGGGTTACAGGGTTACCGCAACTGCTGGATTTTTCAGCCCCGATTTAGGTCAAACGAACAACTTAAATATGTATATAGTTATCTATGCATGGTATATATAGTGAATTAATACACTATACTACATATATGTATAGTAATTTACATATATAAACTGCAAACTATACTAATAACTGGGTTAAGAACCCAGCAGTGGCAATGTTGGAACTTCCGAAATGTTAACTCCCTGCTTCGGAGCTACACACATTCAACCATTGTCTCAATTTAACTGCAAAATGTAAAAGCACTAGATTTAACTCTAGGCTGGACTATGAGGAAAACTTCATTGAAACTAATATTAAACAATAATAAACAGTTGACTATCAATAGAGATGAATATACATGCGTCTTGGGCAGTTACGCCGCAATAATTACGGCAGAGGTGGATGAATTTGTTTAGTCGTAGAAACACAAACCCAGTCACATTACGTCAGACGTTCAGTGCCACACTCTATAGCCCGCTTGAACATAGTTTCTGTTGCATAAGAATCTGACTGCTCTGGCGCTAGCAAGCCTTCTGTTAACATGTTCATTGATTAGGATGTCTTTCAGCATAGTATTTTGTCATGTTAAGAGCAAATTAATATTAAATCATATTATTATTATTCATTTTTCCCCAACACGTTGAAAGCGATGGCCTAGCCGGTGCAAATCTTCACTTCGTACAGTCATTATCACTAGAGGGCACTGTAAATTAGTACAGTCATTTTCACTAAAAGGTACTATAAAATTTACGGAACCTAACCTAAGTGGTCTACCGTTGCGGTCACTCTGCCACAGCGCCTATCGCTGTATCCAGGGGTCTTAGAAAAAATTTGGGTCTTGTTTACATTACAATTACACGGTAAATACGTGCAACATAAATTCACACTAACCTACTTCTAGGAGTACTAACCGTACTCAATCGATTGGCGCTAATATATTTTGACTTTTTGACCACTCTAGCTAGTCCCAGTGACGAGTGTTGCCGAGATGAGATGATTTTTTTCTAAGATACGACTGTGTTCGGACTGCTGGTTTCGAGTGTTCGGACACTGGCTAGGTTTCGAGTATGCCCGCTCACCTCTCCCACTTGTCGCTCTGTACGCAGAGGTGTGCAAGTGACGGACAGGCATTCGAACACATGCGAGTCACTTTCAATGTTTTCTTCCATTTCGGCAGCTAAGCTAGGAACAGACTGAGTCACCCCCCTCCCTCATCATGTGGGGAGGGGTAGGGGAAGGTATGGATAGCAATGACGGGGAAGAATGTGGGTTTCCACAATAAAGTCAGGTTTGTATGCAATGAAAGTATAACCTCCACTCATTGAATGATTCATTGGGAGGTGCTAGAAATGAAAAACAATAACGAAGAATTGTGTATAGTGTGACAAGATTCAGTTAATATAATTAATTACAGCAAAACCCGTGCTCTTTATACTCGGCTCTTTACAAATTAGTGCAAAGAAATGGGTTAAAATTTTGAATCCCAGCTGCTTCAGACTGACATTCGATGGCTTTTAAAAGGTTGGGCTTTAAGAAGGCTGATCGCTTTAAGAAAATTAAGTCATGTTGTTTTCATCTGGTAACGATTCAGATTTGGTGAAAAATTTCCAAAATGAAAATTGGCTTTCCAAACTTCACTATTTATCAGAGACTCTTGACAAGCTTAGTGACTACAATATATTATTACAAGGCAAATATACATATGTTCTCACATTAACTTCAAAAATTCAAGCTTTCCTGAAGAAAGGTAATGTATGGTTGATGAATGTAAAACACAACTAATATGAGTCGTTTCCATTGCTAGAAGAATTTATCATAGAAAACTAACTAATTTTGAAATAATCAAACCAATTATAATTGAGAACTTGGTAAGCTTAGGGGAAAATTTTAAGATAATTTCTTTAAGAATCAGACATGAGCCGATTTG
>VCRD01003115.1:45693-68626 GCA_006783055.1 Trinorchestia longiramus
TATATGTATATATATATACAGGGTGTCCCACAAAAAAAGAGGCCCGAAATTTTAATTTATATAACTTTAAATCTATTGCATATAATTCGGTTCTGTAAAAGTATTTTTTTGAATACAGCTTTTTTCTATCAATGTTAGAAATTTTATTTAATTATCTCTCAAGGTATTCGTAAAGTATCAATTTCACACTGACTACGGAAGAGCCTTTTTGCGCAAGGGTAAAAGAGCCTAAAATTAGATTTCAGATAACATTTATATTATTATAACAAATATGATTTAATCCTTTTGATTCATTGATAGTAAAATGATTCGATGATAAAAAATAAATATTTGGAATTATTTCTCTAAGACCCATTTCCTTCCACGTGTCTTCCATTCCTATCAAATCATAATTAAGCTCTCGATCTCATTGCTCTCATGGCTCTCTTGATCATTTCTGGACTATTTTTGAGCAAATTTATTTCATGCTTTATTTTTTCCCGTAACTGGTTTATGTTTTCCGGAGGCCTGCAGTAGACTTTATTCTTCAAATATCCCCATAGAAAATAGTCGCAGGGAGTTAAATCGGGGGATCTGGGTGGCCATTCAATATCATGACTCAATGCTACAATGCGGGTGCCAAAAAGCTCTCTTAACCGTTCTTAACTTTAAAGCTATTGCATGTAATTCGGTTCTGTAAAAAATATTTTGTTAATAAACTTACATGTATCAGTGCTACAACTGTCATGACAGACTGTAACTATGAAAATGGGAGCATTAATGTAAACTGTCCTTTGCTAAGTGATATCAAAAACCACTTTGATATAACCCTTCATCATGCAGCTAACAGCGGAGCAGCGAGTGTTTGTCGTAACAACCTACATTCGAACTGGAAGTATTAAACAAGTACAACATTTATTTGCAGAATGCTTTCCAGACAGACGTTCGCCATGCAAGTCTGTAATTCAGAATAATGTCAGGAAATACCAAACAAAAGGTACTTGCTTGAATCTTACCAAAGGCTGTTCCGGTAGAAGGAAAACTGTGAGAACTGAAGAAAACACTGAAATGGTTCAGACAATAATTCAAGAAAACGAAACCGTATCATGCAGAAACAATAACTCGCAGTTGTCAAAATCATCATTTAACCGGATTGTTAAAAGAGATTTAAAATGGTATCCATACAAGATGAATTTAAGACACCAACTCACTGACAATGATTATGTTCGTCGTGAAAATTTCGTTAGATGATTTCTTCGCAAACCTGATCGATTTATTGATAACATTATTGTCGGCGATGAGGAAGTTTTTTTCATGAATGGCGAAGTTAATAATCATAATGTCAGGAAATATGCGCCAAAAAACAACCCATCGGAATGAAACTTTGGAAAAAGTATTTGTCAGATTAAACTGAGTCTTTGGATTGGCTTATGCGGAAATGGCTCTCTCGTTGGCCCATTGTTTTATGATAATAACCTCACTGGTGTTGCTTATCTGGATTTGATCAACGAAGCAATAGTCCCTGAAATCCGCCACATTTACGCAAATCGATTTAACAGGCTCTGGTGGTTTCAGGATGGTACTCCTGCACATCGTTTACTCGTTGTCAAAGAACGGTTAAGAGAGCTTTTTGGCACCCGTATTGTAGCATTGAGTCATGATATTGAATGGCCACCCAGATCCCCGAATTTAACTCCCTGCGACTATTTTCTATGGGGATATTTGAAAACATAAACCAGTTGCGTGAAAAAATAAAGCATGAAGCAAATTTCTTCAAAAATAATCCAGAAATGATCAAGAGAGCCATGAGAGCAATGAGATCGAGAGCTCAATTATGCTCTGATAGGAATGGAAGACACGTGGAAGGAAATGGGCCCTAGAGAAATAATTCAAAATATTTATTTTTTATCATCGAATCATTTTACTATAAATGAATTAAAAAGATTAAATCATATTTGTTATAATAAAATAAATATTATCTGAAATCTAATTTTAAGCTCGTTTACCCTTGCGCAAAAAGGCTTTTCCGTAGGCAGTGTGAAATTGCTACTGTGCGAATACCATGAGAGATAATTAAATGAAATTTCTAACATTGATAGACAAAAGCTGTATTCAAAAAAGTATTTGCACAGAACCGAATTATATGCAATAGATTTAAAGTTATATAAATTAAAATTTCGGGCCTCTTTTTTGTGGGACACCCTGTATATATATTTATATATATATATATATATATATATATATATATATATATATATATATATATATATATATATATATATATATATATATATATATATATATATATATATATATATATACATATATATACACACATAATGTTCGTATACTTGTTTACTTGTATGCAGTACGTAAGCATGTATGTGCGTACCAAGGACTACTGTAAACAAGACGTGCACGGTCATAGAGTGGACTACCCTAGCGGAGGCCAGTTCACCAATTTCAGTTGGTCACCAACTGTCACAGTGCTAACATTGTTGTAGTCTGTCGCTTGGTTTGAATCGGACATTGTTGTTTGTTTCGAGGCACATGGCTGTATTTCTAAATGAATACTATTTGTTTACAAAGTTTGTTGCTAATTATTTGTTTTAAAAATGCCTAACAAGTGGGGGCTGTGAACTGTTGGGGTAATTACGATACAGAGAACAGGCGCCACGTATTTTGACTGCCAAAAGAGCAGTCTGAGAGATAGAAGGGGCTTGATGTTATTCCACCTGGTGAAAATTTTGTTGATAATCCAGACAAGTTTTTCATTTGTGAGATACACTGGGGTGCTCACTCACCTTTGATGAAATTGCGTGGCGGTTATATGCGACCTGGCATCCCTGCCAGTACTTTCAATGTGACTGCTTCATGTCTGCCATCTACAAAACCTGCACCTCCGGCGAAAGTTAAAGACCGACAACTGAGGCATTTTCATCAGAAGGATAAGATTATTTAATTTGATGCTTTCAAAACTTCGAAATAACTTGCAGAAGCAGTGCAAAAACTTGATTATTTCAAGATCGAAAGAAAGGCTTGTACGTTTGCTCATTACCGACAACTTCAGTGAGTGTAACCTGTCTATGATTGCCGAAAACAAGCCCACTTTGTGTTCCTCACTGATGTTCAGTGCGTTCAAGAACGGCATTAGTGTACCACTGTTTAAACTCCTTTTATTTGCCAATACAGAAGACACATTTGCACTCAAAGATTTGGTCACCTCCTCGGGAGCAAAACGTCTCGTAGAAATCTTAAGGTGATTCATCCCAACTACAAAAGAAACAAATGGCGTTTCTATATAAGTACTAAAATGCTACTTTTTTAATTTGCAATAGCAGTGGAAATGCAGCGCCATGTCTTCAGAACTGCATATTTCGTTTTTGGTAGTAATACTGGAAGATTTAAAGCATGGGATCCAAAAGAATCTTAAATACTTCTCAAAATATTTGATGGATTTTAAAAAACAAAGCATATATGAAATTCTGAGACAAATACTATTATACTCGATATATTTTAATTCTTGGTACGCCGTGTAGCATGAAAGGGAGATTCAAATGAAAAATGCACACGCGTTTAAGGTTACCCAAAATTTACCAGCTGAACAATAGAACAACTGAGTAACTACCTATTTTAAACAAGGAAGAAGCATAATAAAGGTCTGGCGAAGTTTCACAAAGTAATATCGAATGTTTATCTCTCCATCGAAGAAAATTATTTACACGCGTGTTAAGAAGTAAGATCTCTGATTCCAGCAGTTTAGAAAAGAAAAACCGTCCATAAGAATTATGTAGCGATACTGTGAATGAAAATGTTGAAAATGCTAAATGGCAATGGTGGAGCCGGACCCAAACATCAGTCTCCGACATTCGTCTCAGCAATTTGGAGTGAGCTATTCTTTGGCTCAGAAGATATTGAAGAATTTTTTATTATTG
Organism: Trinorchestia longiramus; assembly: GCA_006783055.1. Classification (NCBI taxonomy): domain Eukaryota; kingdom Metazoa; phylum Arthropoda; class Malacostraca; order Amphipoda; family Talitridae; genus Trinorchestia; species Trinorchestia longiramus. The sequence goes on from VCRD01003115.1 coordinate 49,608, forward strand.
CATCATTACAAAACTCAGATTTGCAAGAAGTTGCAAAAAAGGATTTTGAGCGTAGTGTTTTGTTCATGGAGTGGATCATCCAGAAAGTAGCATGATTAAAATTCAGATTTTGTTGGAAGATTGATTATGTCAAATGAAACCCGCTTCAGCTTGAATAGATGTATCAACATGCAAACCCAAGGTTTTGGGGCAGTGAAAATCATATTGAATTCACGGAACTTCTTCTTAATTCTAAAAGGGTCACCGTGTGGTGTAGTTTCGAGGCGAAGGGGACTATTGACCCCTATTTCACCGAGGATAACAAGGGTCAAACAGTTATTGTCAATGAGCAGCAGTAGAAGGAATTGATAAAAAATATTTCTTATCCGGGCAGGGAGTGACATGAATATCAAGGATCTCCTTTGTCAGCCACACGACTGCTGTGAGTACAGGTGTTTTGGGTGAGTTCAGGCACATTTATCTCAAATCTTGGCGATATTGAATGGCCGACTCGGTCCCCTGACCTATCACCCTTAAATTTTTTTAGTATATCTAGAGTCTAGAGGGAAGAGTTTACCATGAAAAACCAACAAATCTACGCCAACTCATGGCATCCATCGAGGTAGAAATTCGGTGAAATGGAACAGATATCACCAAAGCTCTAATGAACAGCCTACGTAATCATACCAATCTTGAATGCATTCTGGGGTCGGCATATGAAGAATAATGTACATATTCAATAAGTTATCGAAATGAAATTAATATTTCTCAAGAATTCATAAATGCTTTATTTTCTAAAATCCATCCAATATAATGGAAGTTATTAAAGATTTTATTAGGTCAGTTATTTGAAAATCACTCTGTACTTCCTTATATAAATCAGGTGTCAATCCAATGACTCTGTTCAGAATACGTACCTCCACATAGCTTTCGAAAAATATTTAGGTAATGCTTCCTATCGATTTTCATACTTGAAAAAACGCAAGATATATACGCACACGTGTTATCCTAAAATTGACTTTCACTTTTTGCCTGCATTAAATATGACTTAAAAATAGCAGAAAGCGTCAATAGAAGAAAGTTCTAATTTGTATTCAAAGATGTTTTTTCCTAATTAAGCACTCATTGCTACTCTTCGTATTTCTTCTTGTTCCTCATATGTAAGATTTGCTGCATCAGAAGTTCTATTCTCATGGAATAGGCGGGGAGTGAAGGTTTTTGGAAGAATCTCTGAACAACTGAACAAAGCTCGTCAGAACATACAGGAGTATCTGCAAAAGAAAATATATGAGTATGTATATACTAATACATAAGTACGTACATGCATGCAAGAATCACTGAACAAGGCTCACAATAAGTTGCAGGGGGATCAGTATGATACCATAGATGAATATATGTACGCACCAAGAACTACTGTAAACAGGACGTGCACGGCCATATGGTGGACAACGCTAGCGGAGGCCATTGCATTCTTAGTAACATTACATTTTCTATTGGACAAATTGATCAAAAATTATTTCTTTAAAACAATAGAAGGGATAATAAGGTTTTACATTGAATTTTAAATCATTTAAAGCACTGTAATGCTTTGAAATACCAATTTTAGCCGGACTTAACATGTATTATTCTATGAACTTAGTGGCCACTTTAGAGAAAGCTGAGTGTCTGCAGTTTTAGATTTAACAAAATGGATTATAGTTAATCCTTTTCCAATGCAAACAACGAAATATACAAACCTTCACCCAAATAAACAAACAGACATAGAAACAATAACCTACCAAACTGCAGCGATTAGTTAGCAAACCGGGCCTTCTTTTCAGAGGTCTGAAGAAGGATTGCATTCTTCTTCTGGTAATTCTCTACGTTGTGGAGTCCATTCAAAAGAACATTTGCCAGACCACGGAACATCTTGGGACAGTCAATGTCAATTCCACTGAAGCTGGCCAGTGTCGACAAGATCTGCAATAGTCTTTTCTGGCAGCAGTCACAGTGGCAGGCTTCCTTCATGAAACGCAGTCCATATCTGACAAGATCAAAAGTGCACACATGTGGAGTCATCATGGAACCTCTGGACACTGTCTCGATAAAGTCCTTTACGTCACTGGTCACAAGAGGTTTCTCGGTGCTGAAGGACACATCTTCTGCACACTTCATCTCGTCACCACGCCACATAAGCTGCACTACACTCTTCTCCCACAGTCAGTGTCACATCTGTGGTGCACTTCTCAATATAGGCTGCTTCCTCTAGATCAATTGCAGTCCTCAAACAGGTATGTTCCTTTCATTCAGGCTGGACATCAATGGACTGGAGGTTTGTGGCAGCATATCTTGTGAGGTGATGCTTGGATGAGGAGAACACATCCCCAGTGGTCATGAAAGAGTTTGCACCAGTTGATTGACGTAGACTGAGAACTCCCACTCTAGTCGGTCACTCTGGATCTCACGCAGCAGAACATACTGGAAGTCTGCGTTTCTGAATAAGTACCAGCAAACGGTAAGCAGTCCCGGCGTAGTCTGTACCAGTGCATTCTTGGTGTCATGGGTGAGGCACTGGATTCGACTTGCTCCGTGTCCTGAAGTAGCCTCCTGGAAAATCGTCAGGAAAGTTTACAGGTTGGCTGACTGGGGATCCTAAACAGCTCGATATGGATCGTTCGTGCGTTGGTCTTGCCCCTTCAAAGACACATTCACTACATTTCACTAGCTGAAGATGATTTGGATTAACTTAGTAGTATCGCGGCATCCTCTAAGTTTCAATACAGCCACAACCTTGTCATTGGAAACCTTCAAGACATACTGCACATTTTGTAGTTCAAGTCGCGAGGGGTTGACAGCAAACTAAGGGAGTGTAGTAGTCGTCAGAATACTGCCTTTCTCTGACTTGTACACTTCCTTGATGGTTGCAAATGATGCCGTTGTTTCATTCTCAAGACTGATCTTCTGGCCCATCTCACCAATCCAGTTGTTGCAGATGCACTTTAGCAGATGTACTGTGTTAAAAAGGAGAAACCAGGCACGGTCGTTGTCAGGAGGATGCTTGGCTGTGGCACTGCAATCACCCAGCCGATCAAACAGTTTATAATACTGCTGGTTCACCTTGTGGTTGTCTGTGATAGACCCGATGATACGTCCACCTGCCCTCTCAACAGCAGCTGCCGTCTCCTTCACACGCTCAAGCTGATATGCTGCCCTCAGCTTGTGTACGGGTGTCATGGAAATCATCAGACTAGATCCTTTGTGCAGCGACTTCATCATGATACGCAGCATAGAAGTAGCCTTGCAGTCTCGGTTGTTCTCGGCCATGCAACTCAGCACCCCACCAGAAAATGAAACAGTTGGGCGAATCTGTATTTCATCTACCAAGAGAAACACATTCTTCTGATGCAGTGTCTGGATTTTGTCAAATGTTTCCCTCAGCACCTGGTCTTTGTCAATAAATGAAATGATGTACTGCAGCTTGCGTTTGCATGGCAGCACCAAAAGGTCTCTGGGCTGTTCATAATTACACTTTGGGTATGATTGAAGAGCAAAACAATAATCATTCATGGAAAACTGCTTCTGTGATAAAATTTCCAACTGACGTGTCATAAATACCAACTTCTTCTCCTTCTCGGTGTCCACACAGGCTGACGCAGGAGCTTGAAGAAGAGTGACAATATTTTGAATCGTTTTGTCAAAAGGGATATCATAGTTCATTGCCAAGTGCACAGTTTCGTCGAACTAAGTATACGATCGCAAACCATTGTTGGGATGAAGTGTCTTAAAAACCCTGCAGTGGCAACGATGGAAATTCCGACATGGTAACACTTTGCTTCGGAGCTACACACGTTCAACCGTTGTCTCTACTTGTCTGCAAAATGTGAAACACTAGATTTAGCTCTAAGCTGAACTACGAGAAAAACTTTACTGAAACTAATATTAACCTTTTGACTATCAATAAAGATGAATATATGATACATCCGTTTTGGGCAATTACGCTGCAATAATTACGGCAGAGGTGGATAAATTTGTATCCACCGTACTCAGTCACAGAATCTGACAGCTCTGTCGCTAGCAAGCCTTCTGTTAACATGTTCATTGATTAGGATGCCTTTCAGCATCGTAATTTGTAATGTTAATGTTAAATTAGTATCAAATCATATTATAATTATTCATTTTCCCCCAACACGTTGAGTGCGATTGCCTAGCCGGTGCAAATCTTCACTTCGTACACAGTCATTAACAATAGAAAGCACTGTAAAATTTACAGACCCTAACCTAAGTGTTCCACCGTTGGGTCACGCCGCACTTAACGTGTTAATAAATCCGCCCCGGGCGTCCGCTACAAGGCCTCTCGCTGTATCCAGGGGTTTTAAAAAAATTTAGGTCTTGTTTACATTACAATTACACGGTACATACGTGCAATATAAATTCACACTAACCCACTTCTAGGAGTACTAACCGTACTCTATCGATTAACGCCAATATATTTTGACTGCTCTAGCTAGTCCCAGTGACGAGTGTTTCCGAGATGGGATGATTTTTTTCTAAGATACGACTATGTTCGGACTGGTAGCTTGTACACTGGCTAGGGGTCCGAGTTTTGCCCTCTCACCTTTCCCGGTTTTCGCTCTGTACACGGTGGTGAGCAAGTGGTAAGCAGGCATTCGAACACACGTGATTCACTATTAATGTTTTAGAATAGAATAGAATAGAATGAGGCTATAGGAACGAACCTTCTGGCCCATTCTTGGGTCGGATAATTACTTTGATAATTATTCGGTTGTCTACCCAAGTCCCATGCCGTATTTCTAGCTGCATCAACCAAGTCGGCAGCAGGATTCGAACCCGGGTCTTTCCGCTTGCAAGCAGATTCGCTCACCAGTTGACCAAGCTGGTGATTCGTTTTTCGTTCAAGGGTCGTATACCAAGGGTATACGAAAATAAAATCTTTTAAAGAGGGTCGCGGCGGATAAAAGTTTGACGACAACTGGGTTAAATAACGGTCGGACGACAGTCTAAAGCCATCCCCTGATAAGACATTGGGGACAGAATAGAGTTTTCGACGTTTGTAAGTGGGATTTCCGACTCTTGCGAATGGGATCTTACTGACTGCTGTGTATGGTCCTTCTCTCCATTTTTAAGTCTAATCACCTATGTATTTTAATGTCCCATTTTGCCTCCTTACTCAGTCCATAAACCCCTGGCAGACAGCCTCACGCACAGACCTGCTAAGTGTCGGTTTTGCTGCTACTAAGCTAAACATTTAGGTTTTGTCTTCTAGCGCAGCTAACTACAGTTAAAATCTAAAAAATCAGGGTAGAAGATGACAGGCTCCGCGGACTACGGAGTCGCTACAGTCTTCGCTTGCATGCGCATGGCAGGGTGAAAGATTTCACCATAGCCTTAAGACAATGGAAGATCGCTATCACGGACGATGGGATACACATAGGACGTCAGATTGACTATAGAACTAATAAAACATTTGCATTATTATAGTTAATAATTCACGAATGTTCCATAAAACGAGTCTCTGAAACCAATGCTCATTTTATTTATGGTTTCACTTGCATTATTTGAAGAAAAATTTTTGAATATGTATTAGGTTTTGTTCCATGCATTTGTATATATGTGATAATAAAATGTTTACAGTCTTTGTTTTATTATATGATTCGTGTGAGCAATATAAAATTGATTAATACGGAAAAATTGATGCATATATTGTGAAAAATGGAGGTGTTATGGAAAATGAAGGGCATACCCGAAATTAGCACTCAAAATATACGTTATAACAGCTCAAAAACTATCGCCACTGTAACAAGCGATGGCCTGTGTATTTATTGAATAATAATATAAGCCATATAGAGCAACCACTCGGTTAAAATTTTCTTTCAAATTCTATATTTACGATTTAAGCTGAATAAATTGAAAAATGACGTTGGAAATCCATTGTTTTTACGGGAGACATTTTTGTTGAATGAATGTTGTGTCTCCTACACTGTCATAGTTACAGCTTTAATGTGGAATATTTTTCCAATTGGCCTATGATAAAGAAATTATAGACTCTAAAATCATTGGTTGTCATGTAATTTGAAGTAGGCACTTAAAACTATGCTAAGTTAGAACAGGAGGAGTTATTTGATGCAAATAGCGGCCTAAGTTGAATTTCTTCAATAAAATCACGCACGTGAGTTTCAAATTGTACGTGAACAACTTGATTTGTTTTAGTTCCGGTTGATAATACTAGTCATACAAGAAACTTGTCATCATTTTTTAATGGCGAGGAAAATTCAGGTAAATTTTAGATTTCAAAGAAGAAATTTGGCTTCAGTATATTTGTGATTCGTATACCATGAGTGCATACAACTAATTAACTATTTCTAGCAAGATCATTTAATAATAGTAATAGAATGAAGCAATAAGAACGAGCCTTTTGGCCCATTCTTAGGTCGGTACCCAAGTCCCTGGCCGTAAAATCATTCAATCGGCCAATGTACATAGACAAACAGACCAAGGCAGTAGAGTCTCGAACTCCTGTCTTTCCGTATCGCAAGCGGGTTCGCTCACCAGTCAACCATGCTAGTAGATGTAACAGGAAGAAATAACACGCATAAAAGCATTCGATAAAAGAATCTAAAAAAAATGTTATGCCGGGAGTTGAACGCCGCGCATCAGGTTGCAACGAAAGTTCACTCAATTTTTGGAACGAAAGTTCTGTCCGTTTTTTTGTTGGAATGAAATTTTAGTGAAAACAAAATGTATTTCATTATTAGCATAGTCTTGATTGTCACTAATGACATCTTTCCACCTTTCTATAAGCTTTATGATGCCTCCATCATAGAATTCATTTGGTTTTGACTCAAAAAATAAACCGGCTTCATTTCAACCTCTTTTCTTGAAGTAAGCATTTGTCCTGAAGGATGATTCTGTAGGTTTCTAAAGAGATGGTAATCTGTTGGAGCAAGATCGCGAGAACATGGTGGGTGAATCAAAACTTACCAACAAAACTGTTCAATGTGATTCTTCGTCCCTCTTGAGGCGTGGGGTCTGTCATTGTCATGGTGCAGGATCACTGCTGTTCTGTTTACCGACGAAAGTCGTTTTTCCTTTAGAACAGTCTTCAAACGGCATCGCTTCTGGCAGTTCACTGCACAAGTTATGGTATGATTGACACCTAACAGCTAATAATGAACAATACCCTATATGTCCGCCACACGCAGAAATTTTTTCAGCAGCAGACTACTCCGAGGCTGTGGAATAAGGTTGGAATTACGTCTGAGCCACTGTCTTTTAAGTTTAACATAACTGTGCGGTATCCATTTCTCATTTCCAGTAACGATTCTATCTAAGAATTGGGTGTGAAATTGAACACAACGTAGTAAGACGCAACAGTTCACATGTTGTTGGAAATTGTTCTCTAAAAGATTGTGAGGAACCCATTTTCCAGCCTTGGAGACTTTAGCAACTCTTATTATTTTATGATATGTAACCATACAGCTCACGTTAAACTTCTTGCTCATTGTTCTAGTTGTTTTGAAAGAATCATCAATGACAGCCAGCAATAAGTTCTTTCAAACTGAGTCTTTTGGAGCTTTGTTTTCTTAGTTCGTCGTTAAGACTAAAGGCTTCCTTTTTGAAATGTGAAATCATCTACTACTCTTTTTGTTTACCAAATGATTTCTGAATGTGTTCGTGAACGATCTTGCTGCACTACCCTTTTGAAATTCATATAGTAAAATATGCCTGATATGCTCATTGCTTGGAGTATAAATTGGGGTCAATAATATAAATTTATCATAATAATTGTCACAAAATCTGGAAGTATGAATAATATTTAAGAGGTTATGATAGCTGCACATATGTACGATTAATATGATTGCACAATAAAATTATAAATCAAGAAACAGATAAAACTTACGTAAAGACCCGATAGTAACCTATAATGAAGTTTTACAAACTGTAAAGTACGTTTTTTGTATATTATTCGTGGTTATGAACCGTCACCCAGGTTTATATACTGTAAATGTTATTTCAACAGTAACAAATAAATTCATATCAGCTTTAATATCATGTATTTTATTTTCAGTTAATTTTCAAGCCTCAAGATTAGTCAGATACACGTTCTACGAGATTGTTTACGATGGCTTTATTTAAAAAAACAATAACCAAAAATAATTTAAATATTTTGAGTTTGATATTACCAGTGAGAAAATTTATATTTGTTAGCCATAAAAAAGGATGGTGCACAATTTTCTTCGACAAAAATCAAAACAAATGTGGAGTGACAACGAAAACACCAACCAATCACATTAGTTCTCTTATACGGACGTGGTAATCTGAGAGTAGCCACTTCACCTGGGCAGGAACGCTGCGGCCTTGGAACTGGTGAACAGGACTTCTGCAAGTAGTCTAGTTCACCTCGACGCCAACACGACATGATCATACGAGAAGACTACACTAGAGGACAGTAGTCTACTCATGCTCGACTATCCCTGGTTTTTGGCAAATGTGTCGAGTAGTGTACTAATGATTTCCACCTTTCAATTTTGGTTTTATAACTTAGGAATGAACACCCGGCATGATAACAAATGCCACATGTACACATGACTTGAAAGTGAAAGCAAAAGAGGTGCAAATGTAATCTGCTGGTGCACACTGAAATTCCTCATGATTCAAAATTTGTCAGCCATCGAATGGGTAAAAATATTCAGTGATTGTTGTGGGGGTCAGAAGAGAAACAGAACAATGATATCCTTTTTGATGTGGGCCTACCGGAAGTTCGAACTGAAAAGTTAGGAACATCGATTTACGAAACCTAGTCACTCGTATTTGCCCAACGAATGAGATTTTGGTAAAATTCAAAAATGGAAGAAAAATATGAAACAATTTACTGTTAAGATACGTACACTGCCCAAACATTGAGCATAGAAAATTCATAAAATATTCTAAAGGAGGATCGTTTAATTTTCTAAAGTTGAACAGGTTTAAATTTTTCGTAAATAACTCTTTTTATTTCAGACAAACCTATGGAAATGGCAGTATTCAATACATCGACTTCCCATCACTTGTTGAGAGCTTTTATACAGACCTGCACGCCTCTGTACAATCAGTTAAAATAAAAATGGAGAAACATCAGGATTTGATGACTTTGTTACAATTTCTTTCTGAAGTTCATCATAATTTTTACAAAGATTTAGAATTTTAAAAATCAGTTACCTGTAAACAGCTTCCAATTTTACGTTTTTTGGTTTGTTTGGAATCTTTTGAACATACATCGAACATATTTGTATGAATTGGCAATGTGATCGAATTCATTCAGATCTCCTTATAGCGAGAGAAATATGTCTTTTCACTTGTTCCATTTATTATATTAATTTAATCATCGATGTAAAGTTCAACGAAACACTATTTTCATTTCTTCGTGCCCTAAACTCTACGAAGATAAATATTTCCTCTTGAAAATTCACAGCACAATGTTGACGAAAGGAGGGGTAGTACATTTAGTTATTTGAGAATTTATCAATTTCTATTTGGTCGATTGTGTAAAATTTAATTATAATTGTCTGCAAGAGGTTAGAATGTGTAACTGTAGTCGTGTCTTTCATTGAAATAATGTACATGATTGTCACAAATTTTCGACAAACATGTCACAAATATAAGATGTTCGTCATTCAAGCACGAGCTCGTTCGGAATTTGTAAATTACCCGATTTTTCACTCATACATGTCACCATTAGAGGGCTGTTTATGTATATATTTTTTCAAAACAAAACAGGCAATGTATTTCCTATTGGATCAAGGGCATTCTAGACGTGATTCATTTTTATTTTTTGTGGTTATTGCAATAGCTATAAATGACAGTTAAATTCATTTGTAATAATGTTTCTTAAACAATTAAGCTATTGCCTAAATGAAGCTCGATATTCAGTTCTCAACACGAGGTGGGTTCTCTGTATTAGATAACTAATTATATATTAGCAAGACAGTTACTTCAAGTTAAATAGCATTTATTTATTGGATAAGTAATATGTAATCATGTGTACCTTATTAAGATGTAAAATTCAACGACAGTATTCACAGGCAAAAGCACAGCAACTTTTATTATCATATTCATGTTCTTCATTTGTCCTGTCTCTTCCTTGTGAATTCAGTTGGATTCTTTTTTATAGTTTTAAGTTGAACAATAATAAAATAAGAATTAGCTTGTAACATAAAATGTACGTTGCATCAATTATAAATGGATGTGTATGAACGACGGTTATGTTTTTATCTCTATTTGACGGCCAGGTATGTAAATAAATAATTATACTTGTTTATGTGATATATTCACCTTGACCTAAGTGATTTTTGAATGAAGTTTATCGTGGTTCAGTAGTTGTCTGCAGAGAGTTTTTACACTGACAACGTGCGTTGCACAGATTGCGTTAAAAAGACGCATACCGTTTTTTCACCTTAAGGCGCCATAAAAATGTCTTCAGATTGTATGGTTCAAATAAATGCATGTCCATACTTCAATTATATGGTAACATTATTTTCGTATACGTCATTATACCTGTGAGCGAAATTTTTTTCCTTTGTGCAAATTTATAAACTTTTATCCTCACGCATTGCGCTTTGAAGTAAAATTCGACAAACTTGATAGAAGTAAATCTATTCATAAGTTTTAAATTTTTGTCAGGTGACAACTAGACCAGGCTCCAACCAGGTAAACTAGTCTCAAAAAACAAGCCTTCAGGGACAAAATGTGTTATTTGACAAATTGACCTGGTAAAAATTTTGAATAGAATTGGCCGTAGTATACCATTTCGTCAAGTTATTAGTCTGCTCGGACTTCTCAAGTCAGGTGAACAGTCAAACAGAGGAAACAACTAAAAACTCAAAGAATGTGCTAAATCAGTGACTTCAAAAGCTTCAGGATGAAATGTGCGTCCGTGCAACACTCATTTATTACACTAAAGCACTTCCGAACACATGGATACGTTTCACCATTAGAAATACGTTGCACCGAGTGAAATCTTGATAAAAATGTTCTCCATATTCCAACATCTGGAGGTGGAAAAGAATATTGAAAGTAAATATTCAGTTATTAATGAAACTGTACGATTATTAGAAATCCCAGAGAAACCTGTCTTAAAATTGCTAGTTCTATTCCGCTGCATAAATTCTTGACAACAATTACAAACAGCAGCAATATTTCACCTGTGATGAGGCAAAACTGTTTTGGGTGAAATTGCCAGTGCTTCCTTTCTTTACTGTGAATGAGTTTCCTCAGTTTAAATTTAGTAAGAATACAGTAACCCTACTTTTATGCAATAACTTTGCTGCACTCGACAAAGGAATGCCTCTGCTCTTACGCTTCGCTCAGAAATCCTGACCGTTGATGAATAGTGAGGGAAAAAGTTTATAGGTGTTAAGGCGCAGTAATGAAACAACTCGAATTATGAAAAACAGATACATCCCCCGAGTAATGCAATTTATTCATCTTATTCATCTCTGATACAATGTTAAGAATTATCTCGACAACAAAGCATGGTTCTAAATAAAGGTCCTGTGTTTGATACTCCTTTCCCTGATCAGCATCCTCACATTCAAGTGGCATTTATAGCCCCTATTTCAACTTTCCTCCTACAACTTTCTAGGTAATATCTGTTTGCGCGAAAAATAGTATAAATACTCATTTAGTGTTGAAATGGTTGACGCTACCTCTGCAGGTATTCACCCTTGTTTTAAAAACACATACCTAATACAACGAAGACTATTATTACCACTTGCAACTGTTTTGAATGATGCAACTAAACAATCAAATAACGTGGTGTGAAGGGCTTTGTTGCCTTCATATGTAAAAGAGAAGAACAATGCGTCTAAAAAATAGAAACGGGTCTTCAATAATTTGTTTTCTCAGTGCAATACCTGGCTTACAGATCGTTGCTGTTAAAAAAAAATGAGAGGATGATTGAGTGTTGTTGAAAACTTTACGAAAGGGGAGTTGAAACTCATTGAATAGATCTACTACCGATGACATGTCAGAAGATCAGAATAATGTATTGAAGCATGAGTAGTATTCATTTTAAAACTTCCTGAAAAATTGAATACTATTGAGGATGATGAAAACGCAAAAGGGTAGTTTGACATAGTACTCGAGGGTGGTATGAAGAGAAGCATTCATAAATAAATTATCTGAATTGATCTAACTAAATTTCATATATCAGTCTTGACATTTATTACGTAGAGAATAACGTAACGTCACGGTTAAGGAACAAACTGAAGATTGTTTCCTAATTTTCCACCATTACCTTATATATAATTTTCATAGATAAATCAGTTAAACAATACGCTTTCAATCATTAACAATAATTCGAATTTGAAGATATCATATTTTCGGTTTCATTATCTAAATTGAAAATTTTAAAAATGTAGAATAATCATGTTCTGAGTAATTCGCATTGTTTTGTTGTGCATGTCCATTTTATGAGTTTGTTAGATGGAATGATAATTTGTTTCTGCTCGTACACTTTTAACATGATCAGTTATTGTATTGTCATTGATTAAATTAGCCATGTGGTACACAAACACCTCCAGACTAATGCATGTTTATTGCTACGTACTTACATCAGTCCACGTTCACAAAATTAGTTCGAATTAGCGATTCGACCTTTTTTGTCACACATTCAAATTAGATATCATTTACATACGTGCACATTAGATATCATTTATACACATGCAAAGATAATATATTTTTCACATTTTAGGCTCCCAAAAAAATCAACTATTGTTTTCTGTCGAACCTCAAATATGAATAATCATGTACGATGCAATCTTTAATACCTTTGTTTTCAATGTCTCATCGGTGTTCCTTTTGTCACCAGGACTTGTAAGCTGTTACTGCTATAACTATACTATACTATAGTATAGTACTATATAGCAACTAGCAATAAATGAAATTTACGACAGTAAGATAGTAGTTAAAGGTATCGGACCAAAATAAGTGAACAATAAAACTACCTTGTCAATGAAAATTGTTCATTCTCAATAATTCATCCTCATGAATTACACCAATGCAACAGGTGCTATTTAATTGAGTAGGACAATAAAAAGCCAACCCCATATGACAGACAAAATTTTTTGCTGCACATATTCGTCGGAACGATCGTATTTTTGTTTAAAAATTCGTTCCTAAATTGAAACAGGTGCTGGCATTCTTATACTCAATATATAAAAAACAAAGACATTTAAGGTGGATCACACTTTGATTAAGCAGCAAAATAATTGATTTATTTCGACAAAAATAAATACACCAGAAAGATATTGGAATGAAACCTAGCCCCCTCGAGCAACCTATCGCAGAGCAGCTTTGAAAGACGCCTAGGCAGAGGTCTGCTCAATTAGCTAGCCAAGCAGGGCAAAATATGCGTTCTGCAGGGAAGGTAAGGAAGACTGCTGTCAAATAGCATACTTTAGCTGTCCTGTGCTTTCACCGACAGCCATGACTGAGGTGACCACGATCCACTAGTCTACTGTATATTTCCAGGGGGAAAAATCCAACTAGTACACTAATGCTGTCCTCCCTTTAATTACTTTCTTTAAAATGACGTACCAGAATCTATGCTACTTTATACTAAACTCAGCTCAACTAACCAAACCTAAAATAACTTTACCTACCCTATCTAACCTAACGTTCAAATTATTTACTAATGATGACAGAGTGATCCCTACTGTGCTCATAATGCACGGATCCAATAATGAATGACGAGTGCACTATAGCAACGGGGCAAACACGTTGCTATAGTACACGTGTACATGCATTAACAATGGTTTATTATGTAATATCATAATCAATTGCTATCCATCATTAATACAACTCGTGATTCAAATTCCAAGCCTAAATAATATTATTCAAACGTTGTTGACCACAAGCGTGCCCATGATTCCCATTTGATTGGCAAACAGCTATTAACAAATCACAATGGATTAGGGGAGAAGAAAATGCTCAATTTTCGTTGCAGTTCGAGGCAATTTTTCCTTTGGGAACGCAAATTATTCAAAGTCGATTGCTGTAAACTCGATTTTTTACTGTTCATATTTCGAATTTAATCAAATATGACGTTTCAATATAACATTATTCGTACTCAGTGAATTCTAGTCCTTAAGTTTTTGATATTTTAATACGCGTATTGCAATTACAAATAAGAAGTAATCAATTGTAAAATTAAGGAAAAACGAGCTTGGCGAGGAATTGAGCGTTCAATGACCGAGTCCAAGTTCTGTGGTAGCTAACTTGACGTTTCATTGTAGCTAAATTATCTCGAATATACACTTGAGTGAAACTTGGGTAGTGAAATGGTAGGAATTTTTTGTGGTTGTGCACTTAGAAAATCTCAAAAATCAATTTGGAAATAGTTATCAGCTTTTAAAGTAGAGAAAAACGCGGATTTTAAATTTTTAAGTGGCTATTAAATACAAAGTTCCAGTTGTAGAATTGAAAAATTGTATCCAGTGGATAATGATGACATCGGCTTATATATGAAATATTTTTTTTTGCTCAATGTTGGTAAAAAGTGTGTAAAATTAGGGATGGAAAAATCCAACTTTCGAACTTTCAGCTCGAATATCTCCTAAAATTACTGGTGGCAGTATTGTTCACTAATACTGCGTAATGAAGTGCTCATGTTCTTTGATATAAAGTATTTTTTTGGCCTAGAATATATGATATTGATTTTTTGTCTTCGGGAAAATCGGAAAGAAATTATATCATACTAAAGATCATCACAAACACTCAAAAAGTATCTAACATAACGACTTGCTAAAACGATTGGAAGTCTTTGAAAAAGTGGACTGAATATTTTTTTGGAGTTTAAAGATTTACTTTTTGATTTTTCACGTGAAAACGAATAATCGTACAGCCACTTTGATTAATTCATCAGAAAAGCAATTGAAAAAAGTCATTGAGCATCTGACTTTGGTCTAAATAATATTTAGCGCACAGGCATTACCAAAATGGCATAAAATTATTTATATCCATTTTTGAGTGAAAAATTCCCCGAACGAAGAGGAAATCGTGTTTGTAGGTATGCAAACCCATACATCGTTGAAAAGAACGTTGAAAAATATGAATCTTCGCGATCACTGCGAAAAAAGTCTTACGGTTTTCGAGTTATTGATAAAAAACTGTAAAAAAGGTGAAGTTTACATTTATTTATATGGGTTAAAAAAATATTCTCAATTTTTTATTGCTTAGACAATTATGTAATTTTGTTGGCTACCAACTTGTCAAATTTCAAAGCTCTCGTTTGTACGTGTCGAAAGCTATTAGAGCGGCACCAGAGGTCATCGCGCTTCGAGTGTGATTTTTCGCCATTTTGAAAGGTCGATTTTCTTTCATTCATATTTTTTAGAGTTTCATGGATGCTGATTTGTCCTCGAAATTTACTGATATAATTTGACCCTGCTCTCATTAAAAACAAATCCGAGCTCTCTAGCTGGTCGGGAAATGCGTTAAATTGCAATTCATCCCCGAATTCTCTGTACCTACAGTCCCTCTCTACGCTCCTATAATTTTCTTGTTAGCACCAATCTTTGTGCGCGGGCGCACTCTGGCGTTCTACTCTCGAGTTATGCGAAAAGGAACCTCCGGTGCTGCACATTCCCCGTCGATATGCGTTGAACCAGACAACACCAAACACTGTCCAAAAACGCACATGGGTAACACACATATATGAGCAGCAGCACGACCACATAACAACATAACCCATATATAAACAAATGTATCTATTTGCTCCCAAACTTCCACAGACACACACACATGCAAAATCGTGTTCCATATAAAATTCATCTTATTCATATTCAATCACTTCTTCAAGCCATCATAATTTCATCAAATGAATATGTAAGTGTGTCTCAATATCACAATACAATCAATAATTATCATCATCTCTCGAAAACCCTGGCATTTCGGCACCAAATCAAAAAAAGAATGGGCTGCATAATACAAGGTTTAAAATATGCCGCTGCAATAAAAACACAAGCATACATATTCAAATTTCAAACTACACATTTTCGCATGATGTTCATAAATCGACTCATAATGAGTAAAAGAGTATAAGTTCCTATATCAATAGAATAGAATGAGCCTGTTCTAACGAGCAGTTTCTACATTCATGGGCTGCTAACCAAGTAACATATCGAATAATACTCATTCCATGTAAAGTAACCTATGTTAAACATAATCAATTGTTTTCTTTAAAAATGACGTACCAGAACCTATGATGGCCAATACTAAACTCAGCTCAACTTACCGAACCTAACTTAACTTTCCCCTATCCAACCTAATCTAACGTAACATATCGTAACTAAGCGTAATATTACCTACCCACATAGACCAAGGATAGAAAAATAAATATTCTATGCAACCTATTCAAAAAAGAAAGTCAATTGAATCATCTTCTTGTCATTCATTACCAATACTAATATAAAAATAACATTCCTTCAAATGAATGTACAAAATAAGTTCGCATTAACGTTCAAATTAATGACTAATTATGACAGAGTGAGCCCTACCGTACTCATCTTACACGGATCCAATAATGAATGACAAGTGTGCTATAACAACGGGGCACACTTGTCCCGTTGCTATAGCACAAAAGTACGAGCCTCTACAATTATCTATTATGTAATATCATTATCGATTTTTATCTATCATTGATACGACTCGTGATTCAAATTCTTCGCCTAAACAATAATACTCATATATTGTAAGCCACAAGTGTGTGCATGATTCCCATTCAATTGGCAAACAGCTATTAGCGTCACAAATCACAATGGATAAGTCAGAGGGAGAAGAAAACCCTCAGTTTTCCTTGCAGTTCGAGACTCGTACGGCATGAAGTCAGGGCCGCAAATTATTCAGAGTCGATTACTGTAAACTCGGTTGTTTACTTCTCATATTTTAAAATCAATCATATATAACTCTTCAATATAACATTATTTTTTTTAGTGGGTTCCTGTTCTATAGTTTTGATTATTTTTGTACGTATATTGCAAATGAAAATAAGAGATAACTAATCGTGAAATTGGGGGAGAACAAGCTAGGCGAAGAATTGAGCGTTCAGTGACAGAGTCAGAGTTTTGTGGTAGCAACTTTGACGTCTCATTATGGCTAAGTTATCTCAAATGTACTTTTAAGTAAAACTTTGGTCGTTATATGGGAGGAGTTTTTCATGTTGATGCATTTAGAAAATCTAGAAAGACAATTTGGAAATAGTTATCAGCTTCTAAAGTACAGAAAAACATGGATTTTCTATTTTTTTAAATAGCTATAAAATAAAATAGGTGAAAGTTTTCGTTGTTTGACTAAGAACTTGTATCCAGTGGTTAATGATGAAATGGGCTTTTATATGAAATTAATTGTTTTGCTCTATGTTGAAAAAAATGAGAAAAATTGAAGATAGAAAAATCCAACTTTCGAACTTTACCTCGTATATCTCCTAAACACACCGGTGACATTGTTGTTCATCAATAGTGCGTAATAAAGTGTTCATGTTCTCTGCTATAAAATATTTTTTTCACCTGCAGTGTATGGTACAGATTTTTGGCTTCGATATAATCAGAAAAATAATATATTATACTATCATATCATATTAATAAAAAGTGTCTCATCATAAAAACAATTAAAGAATCTAAAAAAAGTCAGTAATCATCCGGTTTTTGTCTCAATAAGATTTTACTCACTGACATTAACAAAGTAGCATGAAATGATTTTTATCAATTTTTGATTGAATAATGCCCCAAACGAAGAGGAAATCGTGTTCTTAGGTATGCAAACCCATACATCGTTGAAAAGAACGTTGAAAAAATATGTCTTCGCTATCACAGCAAAAAAAATCTTACGGTTTTCGAGTTATTGACAAAAAATTGTCAAAAAAAGGAAAATTAACAGTTATATGTATGGTCATAAATAAATAATTTCCCTTTTTTTATTATTCAGATAGCTAGGTAATTTTTTTGGCGTCCAGCTTGTCAAATTTCAAAGCTCCCAATTGTACGCGTAGAAAGCTATTAGAGTGGCACCAGAAGTCAACGCACTTCGAGTGTCGTTTTTCGACACTTCGAGTGACCAAGTGCGTCAAATCGCAATTCATCTCCGAATTTTCTGTTCTATTTGTGCAACGCAGCGCTCTTTTTTAATCCATGCGTTAGCACCAATCTTTGTGCGCGAGCGTGCTCTGTCGTTCTTCTCTCGAGCTTCCGCGTATTAGGACCTCCGGTGCTACCGCATTTTCTGTCGGTACACATTGAGCCAGACAACGCCCAACAACATACCCACCACTCTCGAAAAACGCAGAACAGCAACGAACAAAACATGAGTTACAGCACATTGGAACAGCATAACCTATATTTAACTCTTTCGAAACGGTTTTCAGCAGCTGCTGGGACAAACGTGTCCCGTTATACTCGAAAGGGTTAAATCAAGGTAAAATAAATAACCTGTATTTTGGTCTCTCTAATTGGTCACTCACATACATGCACACACAAACTTGCAAAGTCGTGTCCCATATAAAATTCATCTTATTCATATTCATTCACTTCTTCAATATATGTATATATATATATATATATATATATATATATATATATATATATATATATATATATATATATATATATATATATATATATATATATATATATATATATATATATATATATATATATATATATATATATATATATATATATATATATATATATATATATATAGGTTCTGGTAAGTTAATTTTGGAGAAAACAATTGATTATGTTTAACATAGGTTACTTTACATTGAATGAGCATTACCTGATATGGGATTTGGGTATGCACCTCATGAATGTGATAAATTCTTCGTTTGAACAGGCTCATTCTATTCTATGTATTGATCTAAGAACTGACGATACTCATTTACTCATTATGAGCCCGTTTATGAACGTCACACAACACTTGATTATAATCAAGTGTTTTCTCTAAAATTAACTTACCAGAACCTATGTTACGCTATACTCAACTTAGCTCAATTAACCGAATTCAGATAC
>VCRD01003116.1:13961-71353 GCA_006783055.1 Trinorchestia longiramus
TGTGAGCAATATGAGGTTGCTACTAGGTTTAAACGCGGCGGCATGTTACAGCGTCGTTATTTTGGCTGCCTGGCTCTCAGCGTGCTTCATTGCATCAGTGTACAGACGGTCTTTGTGAGCTTAAACGTAGAAACTAGAAAAATAAATTCGTCGCTAAAGGGTTAACTAGCACCTGGAACGCGTGAACTATTGCTGAAGATCAGCTGCAAACAAACATTTAGATTTTAGAGTTGTCGTCGATTACAACCATAAAATTCACCTAGTATGGCCTTCAAGCTCATTACTTTCTAACCGACAACTCGAGATCACGGAAAACAACGGAAGCGTATTAATACGTTGACTCCGAAGTGGTACGTATGTGTACCACTGAGGTTAGGTTCTGTAATTTTTTCAGATCCTTCTAGTGACTATGCGTACAAAGTGAAGTTTTACACCAATCAGGCAATCGGAGTCAACGTGTTAAGATAGTGTCATCATTTGCAGCGAAAGTTGCTAGTCGCAAATCTTCTCGAAGCTTTCACTCTGATACTGGAAATTAACGAGCAGGAACTGTGTGGGAGACGTGGCAACTCTCCCAACGCTTTGCTGTCTTAAAATGTACAGCAAAAACAAATCTCTTATGAAAGCCGGAAAACGATCTCGATATACAGACAAAGTTGTAGCACGAATCAGCTTTATTTTGATTTCTTGGGTAGTGGTTACAAATATGCAATATTTTGGCAAACGCACTTCTTTCGGTAGCAAATAATTGAAGTTTTTGGTTATCCATAAGATGTTTACCCAGTCTTTTGCTGATTTTGTTTGCCTTTCATTTCATGCGGGTTTTGTTTCAATCTGACAGTAATACCTTCAAATCTTATCTGCAAAGTAGGGGGAAATTTTCTTAAAACTAGAACTTTACCCGATTTATTAGATGAGAGTTTGATATGGAAGAGATTTCATGAAGTTTGATTCGTTGTTCATAAGTTCACTCAATCAAGCAAAATTTTAGCTCATGAATTCTACACACAGTCTTATAAATAAATCTGCTGTTGTCGACAATTCCAGTTTTGAGAAAACACATTTTAATTTTAAATTAAGGAAATTCTACAAATAATTGGGAGCGTTCACAAAGGATTCTAGTCATGATATTTATCTTATGTATGTTAAATACATTGCAATGCTAACTATCACTTATTTCTGACCTGTAATATATGATACTATACATAGTCTATTAGGAACGTATTTCTTTACAACATTCCTATGAACTTTAAACATCGCAGGCTGTGAAGGAAGAGGATTTTTCAGCTGAGTTAGCCTGTGGAGATGAGTTGCCTGTATATTCAAATCCATCGTAAAGCATTTTACTAAATTTCCAATTTAACCAGTTGATACACTCATTAGCTACTGAATTTGAAATACTTCTTAACACGTTGACTCCGATTGCCTGGTTGGTGTAAATCTTCACTTTGTACGCATAGTCACTAGAAGGATCTGAAAAAATTACAGAACCTAACCTAAGTGGTACACATACGTACCACTTCGAAGTCAACGTGTTAAATACAGAATTTGTGTGGTATTCGTATCTCAATGTGGGCTCGATGGAGCCTTGTTTATGACAAGAATCGCGGAAGTTGAAGTCTAGTTCTGTACACTTCAGTAAGAGGGTACCAAGCAGAAAGACTGGGACAAGCTTTCTCTACATACACCATGATCAAACAATTAAAGTAACACTATAAATAGGAGCAGAATAAACACAAGAAAAGAGAAGCGCTCTGACGGACGAATAATCATCAAAGGAACCAAAAATGAGAAATTATTTGGAGCCTTCGACATTGATGAGACCGCTACAGTAAAAGATAAACACCTTCATAACATGGCAGTCGACTGCGCCTTATTACGGTGGTTGTAGGAAACAACTCATAAACACTGTAAAGTGTTGTTAAATTATGGAGTATTAATAATAACAGTTGAATAGTAATCAAGACTGTTACAAATAAAAAGCTTTACAAGAAAATACTTCAGTATAAGAAAATGTTCAGATAAATGATTCCCTATATAGTTAATTCATTAATTGTTTTTTGTTCCTCCAATATAAAGTTTCAAACGACTTATATCAAAATTGAATAAGTTTTAAATGAATGGTCTTCAAACCATACATCCATTGAAAGGAATAATTTCTCTGAACACAACATGGTTACATTGGTAAATTTGCATTTCAATCTCATGCCACAGCAGGTACACCATCCCTAGATTTAAACAATCCCATGCCAGAGCAGGTACACCATCCCTAGATTTAAACAATCCCATGCCAGAGCAGGTACACCATCCCTAGATTTAAACAATCCCATGCCAGAGCAGGTACACCATCCCTAGATTTAAACAATCCCATGCCAGAGCAGGTACACCATCCCTAGATTTAAACAATCCCAAGCCAGAGCAGGTACACCATCCCTAGATTTAAACAAAGTTGATGTTATGGTCAAAAGTAGAAGGCAATCACAAGGCATTGAACAAGAGATCAGCAATGCAGACTCTTATTTGAACAGCAACTCGTGTAAACTTCCAGTTTATGTGTAATAAAGTATGACAGAGCATCGTTTTAAATCATGTATGCTATTTTTGAGATTTGAACGTATTTTCGATAATAATTAGTGCATGTACAAAGGCCCATGCATGGTTGAATAAGTGAAACTGCTTTCAGTTTCACAAGAAGACGCATTACACGCCTTAGTTCAGCAGTCCTGCTTCCAATGCGAACACCAGCCACCGTTACTGGTCCATTAATGGTCAAGTAAATTATCAGAATGGTAAATGATAAATTCTAAATATAAATTTCATGAATTTAAACTAAGGAAAGTTCGTTTGTCAAACTAAAAATTTCTTTTACGCTAACATTTTTTCAGTCTAACTCCGAATGCTTGAAAGAGTGCAGTCATCGCATTTCTCATCACTCAAATTTGGACGCTTGTGACAAGTTCCTTGACGGCGTTGTTTTCTGTAGATCATGAAGTTCACTTATGGAAGCCCTCGCCATCACATGAATCTTATGGCCAGAACTGATCCTCGGTACAATCTCTCCCTCAGGAAGGCTCTCCTGAAACTAAGCGACTGCGACATGGGCTCTATCGCAACACCTCTCGCTCTGGTCACAACAAAGGTTTTTCAACCTTTCTTTCACAGTGAAAGACTAAACCAGTTTATTTGACTCTAAAGGGAACGAATTCAAAAGATTACAAGCGTTTGTAGGTCTTTTCACGCTCCCGTAGAGCTGCCGAGAAAACTACAAAATAATAAGTAAAACCGAGCCAGCATTTTTAAACCAACAAAACTTGACCATGATCCAACCTTCTGTTGTTCTGCACTAAAGAATGTTATTTTCTTCCTTACAACAAAGTTTCAAAGCATTTTGACGATAAAGATTTCTTTCATATGTAATCTGTTTCAAATGAATCGACTAATTTATTTTTTTTAGGAAAATACAAGTATTAGATGCAAATCATTCTACGACTTCATGAAGATCACACAATTCTACATGCATATAAATGCGCAAACGAAAAGTGTAGGAAAACGCTTTGATATTTTACCTGATTTACACGAATATAATTCCGAAAAAATCAACCATTAAATGAAAATTAACCCAACCAAATTAACTGTTCAAATCAATTACCAACGAAACTAATGTTGTTGTGCCCCCAGATAATATAGTAATTTAGTGTATATTAATTCTACCCACACACAATGTTAGCACTTATGGCAGTTTTGCTTATATATAATCTTGCCATTCATTTCAAAGTTTAACCCTTTCGGTACCATGATGCAAATATCAGAATCTTTTTCAACATATTTGACATCATATTTAAAAAAAGATGTTTTGTGATGTTTTACGGTCACTGCATTGTCCTGATCAAACTGTAGCTTGCACTGCCCTACCAGCGTTTGCACAGACACACGTGTTGCTCTGCATCTTAATAGGCGAAAAATAACTGCGGCTACCAGAGATGCCGTCAGTACCGAAAGGGTTAAATGTCATTCTTCACTAAAATTTGCCTAATTCAATCAGCGAAGAAAGCTCAATGAGATGTATCGAACTCAACAGTCCTGAGACAAGTGACTTGAATAGTTATACAGCAGCAGTGTCTCGTTAAATTAACTTCTTCTTTTGGTTACATAACTCGACGCTAAAAAGTATAAAATATGAAATGACTAGGATGATTCAGTAAATTATTTATAAAGAGTACAGCCAATAATTGAGGTATTAATATGTACTGTAAGCCAGCTCTACTTTGTCTTATGTTGCATCACCAACACAGACGCTACCATTCCTAGCTCGAGACGTGGCAGAGAAACAGAAGGAAAAAGTGAGGGGTAGTTAGGAGCCTGAGACCGCCCTTCAGCCATGTCGAGTACATCACAGTCAAAAATACACAGCAAAAACAGCACAAATTTCTCCAAAAGGCCATGGTTATAAATTTCTTATGCTGGTAAAATCAAAAGAAAGGAACTTTATTGCCAACCTAGTATACAATAAAGATACATTGAATTTTCAATTCCCAATGCCAACATTTTAAGAGTAGTGATGATGCTCCAAGCGACTATTCCCATTTTCTGTGCTGCCACTTAATGTACAGACTTGTAAGGGGAGCTTCAATGAACGTGATAAAGATCTGGTCATACTCTGGAGGTCCAGCATCGCAGCATGCTGAACATGTGTCTCATCCGCCGATGATCAGGCGGAAACAGACTAAGCGGATATGGAAATTGAACCCGGGTCTTCCTGCATCGCAAACAGGGTTGCACACCACTAACCATTGTGGCGGCTGCAGTCTTAAATGAAACTTTGTAACTATAACGCAACGCAACAAAACAATACATTTTTCATTGTGATCATCAAAAAGTAAAAAATTACTAGAAAAAAGCACACTGCAATCTTCACTTAGCATACATAAGAGATAATGCCTCCATATGCACCTCTTCCATGTAAGCTACCGCTGAACTATTGTGGCATTGGCATCTACTGCATCAACGACGGCTTCACTAATGTATTGTACTGCTGTTGTTCGTTAATGAAACTTTATAGTATGCATTGAGTCATACAAATACGGCACGTTTGCTGTGTCTCCATAGACAAGGTACAACCCGTTTCTAGAAGGATATTTTCTTTGTTAAGTTTACCCGTGCTTAAATGTCGTCAGTACACGAGGGCTGTAGGCTTTTGTCCGAGGAAACACGGTGGATTTTAAGTCGTAGGCTGTCCTCAAGAAGCGTAACTTAAGAATGACATCCTTCACAGATGCCTCACATGATATGACAGCTGCCAGGACACAACGCTGCACGAGCGACTTCACTGTTTGCTCTGCACAACACGTGAGCATCATCTGCTCCAGAGGGAGTGGGTGCTGGAGAATATTACGTTAAACAGTAAAGGAACATGTAAGACCATGAATTTACGCACTTATTGTACTTCTGTAAAATCAGTCACAACATCGTGTTTTCTATCAACATAAAAATGGCTGAATACATTTCGAACACTTTTTGGAAAAACTGCTGTCCAACAAAATATTCATAAATAAATTTAACACATCTCAACAGATTCTGAATGAATTCATGTGACACTTCCATCTCGTGTCTTCTTTTTGAATGTGTTGGGCTTTCTGATGACTTTAATTTACGGCAGAAATGTCAGTTACTGCTTCTTAAAATAAAATACACCAATAAAATTATCTGTATGCCCACCTACCGAGACAGACAAGCAGAATTCTTATGAACTGGGACTAAATACATTTTTTAAATTGAAACAATAAATCCTTTAATCAGAGGTCTTTTTAGGTAGTACCAAAGTACAGGTGTGTTTATTATCATAATTCAAAACACATTTCACTGGAACAGTCGATGATAAACTGTGAGTGTAAGAAACAATTTTCTGGAGCATGTTTGTTCGTGTTAGTATTCACGAAACAGGAAGTTCATGGATTTAGTGGACTAGTTAGCCCTGATGCTTTGAAGGCTAATCTGGAGGTCACTCTTTTCTTTGGCCCTCTGAACTTCAGCAAAACCTCTGCACACAAAATTAAAGAGAAAGCTGTGCTAGCCAAATGAATGCGTGATTCTATGAACACTGTTGCATAAAATCATCTAATGGAAATTTTGGGGTAACTGCATGCACAACCAGTCGTGTCCTATTATCAGCTTTGAAATTTATTCAATCTGAAATCTTTAGCTGAAGTTTCAGTACTAGGGGTAATAATTAATGTCATTGACCTGGTAAATTGGTTTCTTTGACACACAAAGAGGTTACCAGTGCGTAAACGTTGACATGTTACAAGGACGGTGAAGATTTTAAGTCTGTATGAGAATGAGCCATTCAAGAAAGCAGCTGGACGAGAAAAACATCGAGTTCATTGAATGCTGAAAAATATATGCCCACAAAGTTGTTTCAGATTAGAGGTGTGTTAAATTTTCGTTTCCAAGGTTTCGTTTTGATTGGGTTGCCCTTTAATGGAGGTTAATGGGCTGCATGTATACGCCTATTCTAAATTTGCTACAACTCTCTTCGTACAAAGTGCGACAGCATAACTTCTTTTTTTCGAAGTAAAACGTATTTAAAAAAAGGAAGTTATGTTGTCAAGATAATTCAAAAAACTTGATCCTAAGTTTTTTTTTCAAATTATATAGTTTCCGTAGAAATTCCACGGTTTGTATTTGACTAACTTAATATTATTAAAAAAACGAATGTATTAAAGATTGACGACAAATTACTGTGTTTTGAATGAATATTTTTCATGAATATATACATAACTTCCATTTTGTATCTAATCTACCGATAGCATGGCCTAGATAGTACCATAAAAATTCCAAGGTTTTAGAGTGATAAAATTAAGGATCTACAGATATAATAGACAATGTATCTCCATCTCTCTCTCTCTCTATCTGTGCGTGTCCGTCCCATTACTTCCTATCTATTACTGAACTAGACAGTTTCCGTGGAAGTTCCACGGTTTAGATTTTAATGATTTGAAATTATTATCTTATTATTATTCTGCTTATTCCTTCCTTAGTTAGTTAGTTAGTACGTTACGCTTTCATTGAGTTTGCAGTATCATAGCTACCGAATTCTGCAGTGTAACATTAAAAGATGGCCTTTACATGCATTCATATGTTTGACATTTTATATAAACTTCTCTTAATTGTTAAGACATATATATATATATAATCAGAGAACTGTAACTTACATAAAAAACAATGGAGCGAAGATTGGAAGCTGCTCGCGATAGAATGAGACTTTACAGGCAGAGAATAAGGAATGAACAACGGCAGGAAATCCTCGAGAGGGAGAGGTAACGTCAGCAAGTGAGGCGAGCTGCAATGAACGCTGTACAACGTGAAGAGTACCGCGAGCAGCAAAGGAATTTATCACAGCAAAGAACGGAAAATAAGGATAAGGAACAGCAGGCACAGTACCTCCAGCAGCAAAGTATTTATTCCGGCAAAGGAGGGAAAATATGGATAAGGAACAGCGGACACAGTACCTCCAGTAGCAAAGTATTTATTCCGGCAAAGGAGGGAAAATATGGATAAGGAACAGCGGGCACAGTACCTTGAGCGGCAGAGAAATTTATTTCAGCAAAGAGAACAGAACATGAGTGAAGAAGACCAGAATGAATTATCATCAAAACCAAAGAGAGAGATATAGGCAGAGAATTGGAAATATGAATCCTTGTGAAGTTAACCATTTAAGGCAAAATCAATTGCAAAGACAGCGCATCAGAAGAAATGGACCAGTGTATTTCTCATCCCGTGAAATTTTCACGGGTCGTCCTAGTAAAGATGAATGCATTACAGATTGTGACGGATTATTGTGTTTTAAATGAATATTTTTCATTAATATATGCAGAACTTTCATTGAGCATCTTATCTACCGATAGTATGGCCAAGATAATACCCGTTGAAATTCGTTGATTTAAAAGTGATAAAACTAAGGATCTATCAAATAAAATACATTTTTCACTTTTACCTGTGGTGTTATCAGAAACTGAATATTTTTCATGAATGCACACAGAACTTCTATTTTCTATTTTATCTACCGATAGCATGGCCGTATAAGAGAAGAAAACTAATAACGGAAAAAATGACGTTTTTTTGTGATCCGTCGCCTGTGGTATCCACAATACAATACTTGTAATACATGCATACCCGTTTTGATTTCAGTTCAATAATTTTCTTCAGTAATAGATAGGAAGTAATGGGACGGACACACACAGATACAGAGAGATGGAGATACATAGTCGATTATATACATATGTAGATGAAAATCATTGAACTGAAATCAGAACGGGTATACATGTATTATAAGCATTGTATTGTGGATACCAAAGGCGCCGGATGGCTATAAAATACTCAATTTTTTCCGTTATTAGCTTTTTTCTCTTACACGGCCATATTATTGGTAGACACAATACAGAATAGAAGTTCTGTATATATTCATGAAAAATGTTCAAATTTTGATAGTACCACGGGTAAAACGGAAAAGTGTATTTCTTCAAACGAAATAATGAATTCATTTTGCAATTTCCTTGTGAAGCTGTGTTCAAGACAGAGTTGTGTTTGCTCACAACTATGCTTTAAATGACACATAATGATGACCATTGCGTGACAGATTACGAAATGAACATTACATGACAGATCTGTAAAGTTACAGGTAACACCGCGCATCTGCCACGTACCAGTAAGCTGTAACACCTTTCTTTTTGTGAGGAACTGCGTGGCCTCACAGGGAGCGTCACAGACACCGCGCATCACAACCTCCAGTGATCGTTGAGGTTCTTTGGTGTTTGTCGTGCGTCGGTCCTGTTGTCTGCACTGCGTACACGTGTGCGGAGTACCTGCTGACCATGAAGTTCAGCGGTTAAACAGACATGATATAAGAGTACGTTTTGAACTGTACAAATTTCCAAAATTATTATTAGTATTTATAGTTTTCTTCTAGACGCTTTTCTTCAATTTTAGTAGAATTTGTTTCAAATATTTTGTTTCATCGTTCTTCTATGAACTACTCATGAACTTCATTATATGAAATCAGTGTTCATGCTAACCCTACTTTTATTTTCGAAGCAGCACCTCCGCTCCCCTTTAATTTTCTCAAAAATATCTTCAATCTCAGTGTCAGTGAGCTTAGTTGTATCAACCATCTGCTAAAATTCTTGTCCATAGATGTGTGGGTTTTGTTCAGTTGTTCCTAACCTTGCTGTGAAATCCGTCATTTTCATTTTAGCCCAAGCTGTGCTTTAGCATCTAATCCCACATAACCTCTCAAGTGGACAGTTCTATGATCGTAAGTAGTTTCTTGATTCTGTTTTCAAAGAATAAAAGTATTTGCCCAAATTTTGTTCCAAGCTGAGTGCGCTCATGAAAATATATTGAACAAATTAAGTTCATTCATTGAATGTGCTAACGAATGAATCAAAAAACAGGACAAATACTCTAAGTTTGAATGACTTTCAATGCAAATCATTATTTTCACTCATTTACTTGGTCACTACTTATTTCACAAAGGAGCCTGCCACGGTGGGCACATCAAATTAGAAACCCGTTCTGTTGATGGCACTAATGCGTCCAGTTGAAGTAATCAACATCGTAGTCCCAGCAACATCGTAGTCCGAGCAACATCATAGTCTCAGCATCATCGTAGTCCCAACAACATCGTAGTCCCAGCAACACCATAGTCTCAGCATCATCGTAGTCCCAGGAACATCGTAGTCCCAGCAACATCATAGTCTCAGCATCATCGTAGTCCTAGCAACATCGTAGTCTCAGCATCATCGTAGTCCCAACAACATCGTAGTCCCAACAACACCATAGTCTCAGCATCATCGTAGTCCCAGCAGCATCGTAGTCCCAGCAATATAGTAGTCTCAGCAACATTGTAGTCTGAGCAACATAGTTGTCTCAGCAACATCGTAGTCCCAGCAACATAGTAATTCGCACTTCTACGAACCTACTTATTAATTACAATCCCTATCCTCAACGTCTATTTCAAGCATCTCATAAGGCTCATTACTCATAAGGCTTGTCCCTATTGATTCCTTACCCAGTTGTTCATCCTTACACGGAGAATAGAATAAGGTAAAAGAAACGAGCCGTTTGGCCCATTCTAGGGTTGATACTCAAATCCCATGCCATGAAACCCAAATCCCATGTGATACCCAAGTCCCTGACATTGTACGTACTAACCATCTAAGCTGTTGTAACCAGTTTATCTTTACAAACCATGTGAAAGTCTCAAAATTTCTAAGTTATTTCCTTCAACAAGGCGTGATCGTTTACAATTGGTGACTAGTTTTGAATAGCGTCTGTTTCAAAAAATTGTAAATTCACGCAGTGAAATGTTACTAACGTAAACGAGGAAGCCTTGAGTTCAGCCAAACCTCCTTGTGCGTTGGAGACTGATGTACTCCTGCAGCGTGGACTGATAAGTCAATATTCATATTTGGATTTCCTTAATTTTAGTATGATTTCAATATTTGAATATGGGAAACAATGAACGTCAAATTACCGTTAGTATTAAAGAGCAAGTCATCGAGTGCCGACTATTAATATCTCATTTTTTACAACGGGAGCCACTTGGCTGCTCATAGTTTTCAAATGACAGGCAAAGTAAAGGGAACACGCTCAGAGATTTATTTTTCACTAACGTATATTCGAATTTCATAAACGGGGAGGGTTCTGAAGAGAATTAACTTTTGTCGGTAGAAACTGTTGGAAAGCCAAAAAGTCACGAAAATAATTTTTTAGCTTTGTTGTCGGTGTAACCAGAAGTTGACGGCTGCTTGTTATCAGCAAATATTCATCAAAGTTAGCTCAGGAACACAAGTTGGTTGACGTTAGGTAAGCACATGCTAGACAATTCGTTACATTTCCTCTCAGGTTTGTGTATCTACAATCTCCTCCTTAATTGAAGAATGTAGATATGTGGCCTCGACCTTTTATACAATATTACGTTTCAGTTACATGACAGGTATTCATGAATAAAATAAACTGTTGTTCGAGATTGTATTACAGAACAAGAAAAACTTATGATTTCAGTCGTTCTGTAGAACAGTTTGGCCTCCAGTGTCCGTAAGAAAACATGGAAAGTAGTAGGGCGGTGTGGCAGATGAGCCATGCCGGCATCCCTCCCTCGGTCAGGGCTGACCGTTACTCGGGGGAGGTAGGTTAAGGAAGGTGGCTTAGTCTTCATAAGAAAGCCATTTGCTTCACTCTATTTCTAGCACTCGCCACTCAAATCGTCACTACGACTCGAATTTCAACTGCCACTGGCTATTCGAAATGTCAATGCCACTCGCCATTAGAATTGGGACTGCCATTCGCTACTCGAATTGTTGTCGCTATCCAATAGAATTTGCTACACATGTCTTGAATTTCACGCTTGATGCCAGAATTACACACTGAATAAAGAAGTCAGTTGAGTGATATTGAAACTATCGTATTCCAATAGTCATGTTTCACACAAAAAATTCAACTGATGAACAAAGATTTTCGACTGTATCGCATTTAAATGACACGAAGGTTGACGATGCAGTAGCTTAAATGTGTGTTGTGATCACAAAGTCGAGTGTCGAGCAATCCACATAAACTAATTATTTTTCCCCTTAATATTGGAAAAAGTATTCAGATGCATAACACATGATGAATAATAATTAATAAATCAATTCAACGTTGATTATAATATTGTTATCAGTCGCTGATAGGTGACCCCCAAAAATTAACTCTGAATACACTTCTTAACAGTCTTCTGCTGACTCTTCAGTTATTCTTTAGAATTGAAGATTGGTGAATGAAAAATAGAATTGTTTAACTAGCAATGGCGTTCAATAAAAACTAAGCCACGGGGGTATCTACTTTCTTGGGAGCTGATAACGAAGATTTTCTAGATTATTTTTTTATATTATATGTTGCTACATTATTTCGACGTTCTGCACAACATTGCTGTGTGCCCACTTAGGTAGGTATTTTTATACTTCTATTAATTTGAGGTAGGACCTTTACCATCAGATCTTTAAGCGTATATTCGTTCATTACTTCTGTTTCTTCAAATTTCAGGCATCTTCCTTCCGTGTGCATATTCATTAATTCCATTAAAATATTAATTTCAACTTCTTTCGTACTTTTTGTATTGTATTTTTAAGTTATACGTTTGCAAGCAAGAGACGCAGCAACCAAGGACGTCACGACTGGAGCGATTGTACAAAGTTGTGGCGTGGATGTGACGTCTACAACATGGCTGCAGAAGGTGAGTTACCACATCCTTGTCTTTCTGTCCCACCTGAACCTGATGCACACATTCTATGTTCTTACAATCTTTGCTCTGTGGTTCCTAAACCTATGATGCTAACACTTTCTGGGCCGTGCGAGATACTAAAAGAACTTCACAATTATTTTTTTTACTTGATGTTTTTCAGCAGCCCACCACCTGCTCGTAAGCATCCGAAAAAGGTAAGAACCCATTTAAATGGATACGAACTTCAAAAAAGATTAATATTTTCTATACATACTGAGCATAAACCGAAAAAATACATTTTTGCCTCTTTTTATCGAATATATGTATAGCGAATATACCGAATTCCTAAGTATTTTTACCTCAAAAATATTTGGAATATGGTTGGCATACAAGAATAATACTTCAATCATTTGTTCTTTTCTGTCACGAAATTTTTAGTTTCTTACTTGAGAGAGATTATTTTATTCTTAATTTCAGTTGTCTTAAATTTAAAAAAAACATTATCTTCACCAACTAGTTCTCACATGGCCTATTGTGCATTTCTTTTCTGCACTCTGTATAGTATATTGTAATTAAAATGTTCCAGAAATGAAAGGTGCTGTTTTGGTCCACGTTATGCAAGCTTTTTCAGCCAATTTTAATTAATATTTTACACAGTGCTCTCTGCAGACATTTTCTAGAAACCGAAGTAGCCTATGAATCTTGACAACCACTTCACAATCCTGACCACAACAAACAAAAGAGGCCAGTTGTGGCAACTCACACTTCAATTACTCGTATTTTCATGCATACATCGTAGCCTCGAACTGCAAGTGTTCACGAGACTACCATACATGGTGCATATTCACGGGTAAACAGCTCACTTTCATTCATGCAATTTATTGTACGTAAAATTTTAAGCTGAATATCTATTTAATACTGTATTGTGACCTATTCAGTTTTGTTTGGCAGCGTTAGATTAGTTTAAGTATTCGGTTAACCGGAAATCCCAGTCGAAAAAGGATGTCTTTGAAGAAGATTAGACGGATAGGTGAAATCTGACTTGCAGGTCCACATCTCATTGAAATTAAGTCAGCAAAGTAACTTTACAGACGGTGTATCATCCACATTTTTGTTATGCTGTAGCAATTTTTTCTAAACCTTCAATTGAGGGTCCAGTTCTCATCAGTATTTGTTAAAAACGTTGCAGCTCTGTCATAACATTTACGTTAGGATAATTCGGAGGAAGTTTCATTTTATGCATATTGAACTGGTTTTCCTTCGCAATAAGTTTATTATCTCAATCATTTTTGAAATAGCGTTCGGTGTATTTAAGATGATGTTTATAATTGAATATATCTCTTCATTTTCATGTGACATGAGTTTTGAGAGTAGAGTTGAGCGAGATGAGTTCCCCTGTTGACTGCGGTTTAAAAAAGCTAGAAAATATAAAATAGGGGCCATAAAGCATGACATGGATAGTAAATCATTAAATTTAATTTAGATCTGCTATAACATTTACCCTAAACTGATCTGTAATGAAATTAGGCGCAGGAATACACAGTTCAGTTCAGTCTTGCAAGCTATTTTAATCATGTTAGATATCTCATTTAGAATAATTTCAGGTATAAGAATTTGTTTTTGATAAACCTTGCCCACGATATTATGGGGAAATTTAATTTAGAAATTCCTTAATATAAAATAATTTCTAAAAATTAAGGGTTAATTTATTGATAGGAACACCCAACGTTTAGTTACTCAGTGAGTCTTCGCGAGAGCACGTGTTTTGAATAGACTGGTAACGTAAGACTCGTCCATTCAGTAATGTCTTTTGAAAAACTGTGTTCCGTTCAGTTAAACTCGTTCTAAAAGTGCTATTCTGTAACACACGTCCAAAAAACATAATTGAGCATTTAAAGCAACGAAATACAGAAAATCAGTCTTGTCTTCCCAGTAACTCCATTCCAAAATTGAGGTCTTATATTTTCATCAGCAGGCCTCGTTCTGAAATAATTGATGCATATTCTAGAAATCCCTCATTAGAAATAGACTGACTACATTCAACACTTGCTCTACAGTGGTCGTCAACATACTCTCCTTGTGTTCCCCCTGGTCTCAAGAGTACCGTAAGGTACAGCACTAGCGAAGACACTTAAGTCTGCCTCAGTGACTTGCAGTCTGCCATTCACACCTCAAAAAACTCCAATCAAAGAGTGACCCTATTTTGAGTTCTCCTGCACAGGATTCTTGAATACGTGGCAGAAATATGTAGCACTCTAGGACAAAAGTGAAAGATCTTCAACAGGTACTTTCTGAATTAAGGTTCATGTTTTTGCAATTTTTCGTTTGACGGCAATATAAATAATTTGATATGCCCGCAGTGCATAAATCCCAGATTTTTGTTAAATACCGAATACTGAAAAATTCAAAGATTTGCCCCATCTATTTATTTGAGCTATTATTATATTATATTAATTATATAAAGCGACAACATATATAGAATTATGTTTGCACCAATCCATCAGCGGTAAAAGCGTCTGGATTTCCACCCTGTCACGCATATGATGCCTCGAGCCCTTCCTGCCTCGCGCGTGTCTGTTGTTTGGAAAGTTTCCAGTGTTCCATTTCCCTGTAACAGGGATATCTGAGTGGAAATTGTATTTACAGGACTTTCTAGTGAACGAAGTGAGAACTCTGTCGGAGATGTGCTCAATTTCACTGAGGGAGATAACTTGCTTAGTGATGTTCCGTATGTCTGATACACTCGCGGAATTATAGACTACTTTAATGATGTTCCATATGACAGTTTCAAAATTTGATTTTAGCTATTAGTTACTACAAAGTTGACGCTGAAAGAAATACAAAAACTGATGGTTCTTAAAACCAGAAATTCAGATTATAAAATCCTTCCTACAAGATCAATATTAAAAATGTTTTTTGTATTCTATTTTGTAATCATGCTTAGATAAAAACATAATTTTGTTCGTTAATTTTGGCACTCGAAAAGTAATAAAATATTAAATAACTATGTCAGTATTGTTCACGCAAACTGGAAAATTGGTGACAGTTTAAGTACTGTATGTTACATTCAGTGAAAATTTAAAAAAATCAATTCACATTTGTTTCAAGACTTGGAAGTTTTAATATTTGTTCCTTAATTTCGGACGGTACTGCAAAGCTGTGGATTTGAACTAAAGCGTTAGTCAGGTCAGGTGTCTTATCACTACTCACTGAAATCTTGGCAAACAAATAGTATGGATAAGGAAATTCGTTGTCAGATTGATTAGTTCTGTTTAAAAATTGTTATGTTAGTTGAATTCCCTACTCAATGTTGATCATATTTGACTAGATTACCTTATTGAAACGATTATGACATTTTTGTAAAGTGTACGGTTCTCTATACGACATGAAACAACACTCGTACTTCAAGCGTATAATATCAACAAGAAAAAGCGTTAAACTAATTCAGTTTTTGTTGTATGGTAGAGCTATTGAAGCTTTCTCTAGTGCTTTAAATGATATCGAGAGTCTTTCTCTATGAGAATGTAAGGACGGAAAACTTTCTTTCCAGTTTGCAAAGACACTCCTTGACATCTCGAGACTCCCTTGGAGCGTTCGAGATCAACAGAGCGTGCGTTCGCTCTGTTTTCTAGTTGCAAGTTTTTCAGTTTTTTTGGCGTCTGAGTTTGTTTTGAAAAGCTAATTTAACATTGAAACCTTCAAAGTAACTGTTTTTCTCCTTACCTGCTTTTCCTCATGTTTGATACCCAAATCGTGTTCGGAGATTGACTGTTCATTTATATTTTCCAAAATACTGTAAATTATTTTATTTTTTCCATGGTGTAGTTAGATTATTTATATAAATTTCAAATTCAAATGGCTTGTGCTATATTTTTTATTGTGTTGGTCTAACTATGTATAACATTTATTCGCAAGTGTAGCCATGACATACTATTGACATACAACAAACAAAATGTGGTCATTCAAAATGCGTAACATTCATGTACTATACGAAATACCTGAAAATAGGCCAGATGTCAGCATAGGACTGTATTCAATAATGTTGTAATATGAACCCCACAGGACGGTAAGAATTGAGTCCTGGGCAGCGATGGTTGTCTCGTCCGAGTTAATAACTTGTGAACAAGTTGCTATTATTCTATGCACACAAAAGAATTATCAGGTCCAACTAACATATCCTCTTCACAGTAAGTTGGGTTCTTTGGAAATGCAGTGTATAGTTAGGGTTACTTCTTTTTCTAACCTGGCTTAGCAAGCCACAACCTGGAGGTAAAAGAAATCTAATGAAGACCAAGTTTAAACTCTTGCTTGCATCTGCTGAGGTACTTACGAGCTATTAACAACGTCAAGCTTGACGCTTCAGCTTAGCTGCTGTCGAGCTCAGACTGATAACCATCAAGCCTCCTTCCAGTGTTGGTGATAAGATTTTTTCTTGCATGTTTCGTTTCAAGAGAGGAGATCAGTTTATGGGGGATCTATTTAGGTCTTGACAGCCGCCTTCTCATGTGTTGGTCACTGTATCGCTTGCATCAGTGGAGGATGAGTGCGTGTTAAGCGCTCTGTAGTGTCACATGTGTCTGCATAAGATGGATTTTTTAAGTAGTTTTTGTACTTCGATTGAACAGTAAATCATTTAACGCAATAATATAGTTATCAATCTTTGAAAAACGTGTTTATTTAAATATTATGAAACTATCAAAGATCGAGATCGACACCTCGGATTAGTGTTTATCAACAAAGTTGGGGCCCTGATTTAATGGTTCTTAATCTGTCAAGACATACGTGACCCTGAGTTGCAAACGCTGGCTTAAAAAATCCATTCTTCAATATAAGAATCGTTTGTCCTACAGCGACTGGATCTGTGTGAGTGGTCACATTACGCAAAGAAGGTATGCGTAGGATAGAGGGATTCTATATTACCCATTAGCTTTAACAGAAAATAGAGTTAAAAATTATCAAAATTAAATTTAAGGAATAGTTTCGTGAGCCTTTGCTACAACCTATATTCCATAGCTACAGATACTCCTGAACGTCCACGATTTTAGCGTGTGAGTCCAGCTTAAAGCCATGAGTTTGACTGAACCTCATTTCTCTTGAGGCTAAATAATAGCATTTTCAAGTAGCTTCTATGAAGATTTTTGTTTAGTTTTCAATTGAAGAGGCATGATAAGGATATGTATATCCTGATATTTGATTTTTGTTTGGAGAGCAGGACTACTATGTAAAAGATGCGTAAGTTCATGGAGTAGAAAGGCTCTCATCTCGCTGTCCAGCCGTCAGCGTGCGAGCCTGTTCTATTATTGAACTTATCAGAGGTAGTTTACGTTCTGTATTTAAATGTCTCATCCTCGTCATTAATTTATGAGTCTTGTTTGTCTAAGATTAAGTAACGATCATATTTCCATTAACGTATGAAAACATATCAGTTGATAAACTGACATTTTCTCTGGATGTGATAATCGTTGACCAATGAGGTAATGTCTCATTGGGACGTGAAAACAGTGATAAAATATGCTGCAAGACCACATGCATGGTGATGAAATTTATTTTCTACCAGTAATTACAAGTGTGAAATCCCACTGATATAAAATTACTATAGAAAATCTGACTAAATTTTATTTGAAATAGGATTCGTTTTTAAGAGTAGAGAGGTCTAAGCATCGTTTAAGATACGTGTGTGGTACCACAAAACGTTTCTATGGTTACAGTACACATCTTTTACGATCAAAACTTTACCAAGAGTTGTGTGTTGTTTTAATCTTGCCACTAGATTAAGTATAATGTTTTTCAGGTGTTATATTGTTTTTGAACTCTCCTCGTTCCTAAAACTAAACATTGAACATTTATTATCATCGAGCCATTCCGTTTTATACAGGTACCCTTGCGGTAAATGAAAATTGTGAATCCCGGAGCAGCGTGTATTGCAAATGTAGTTTCTTCCTAGGTTTAAAAAATCCAAAATTGACGTTTGTGTCGTGATAGTAATGATACATTCATAGATTTACATATTCCAGGCGATGTATGGAGTACATGTATGAGGTGTGTGTATCACTCGAGGAATTTGCAGTCGTGATACTCTCAAGTTGAAGGTGTCAAATGTTGAACGCTTAACCGAAAGGCAAGCTCGAGGGAAGGGGTAACATAAACCAAAGCGCCTGGACTTGAGAAGGTCGAGGTGTTATTTGCGTAGCTAAAAGAAGTGTCAAGTAAGAGATGATTTATGGATAGGGACCTTGTGACTCTCAAGAATCACGAAGTCGTGAAACTCTAAAGCAGATTGAAGAGTGGGCGGGGTATTTCAGAGACGGTTAGAAACCTACTTCAGACCATAGGACAAATAGGGAGATGGGAAAATGAAATGAAAAGATACGTGGGAGGAGCAAGGCTCATATAAAAACTGTAGGAAGGATAGATGTGGAGACTTGGGAACTAGATCTCGGCGACGATGTAGGATATTGGGACTAGAGCGATATCTAGGTCTAGGGCATAGGAGAATTTAGGGGCATCATGAGATGAGGGAAAATTAGCAGCATCTTTAAGGTGTCATATCGTGAATGTTAAACATTGTAGCCCATTATCAACAACGAATCTCCAGTGT
This sequence comes from Trinorchestia longiramus, assembly GCA_006783055.1. Classification (NCBI taxonomy): domain Eukaryota; kingdom Metazoa; phylum Arthropoda; class Malacostraca; order Amphipoda; family Talitridae; genus Trinorchestia; species Trinorchestia longiramus. Next base: position 32,816 of record VCRD01003116.1, read on the forward strand.
AAGGGCAAGTTTAATATTATTTTTGTTTATGTGATCGAATTTAGCTACAGGGTAAATTTTGTAAGGTGTCGTGAACGCCATTGATTTAATTAAATTGTTTCGTATGTACATTTAATTATTCAACTATAATTGATGCGATTGATCCATTAATAATGCTCTGTTTAATAGGACATCATGTTGTAGTTTATAAGCGAAATGTAAATAACTCAGATTTCCCATCCCGTGATGTTTAGAATAGCATGTATTAAATCTTTTGTGTGCATTATTGTCCTCTCTATAGTCATGGAGAAGAAGTACTGGAAGCATCTTTTACCATGTCATGTATTCAGAGGATTAGAGTCCTTCCAGTGCGATTATGTATGTTGTTGTATTTAATTAATTATGTTATTTACAAGTATTAATTGAAATATAACAGTAGGACAGCATGCAGAAAAACCATGCATTGAAATCAAGATGACGTAATTTAAGAGAGAGAAAAGAACTCACCAACAATCGATCATTATGTATATATCAATGTGCAATTAAAGGCAGGCAGATAAAGCTTTTCTTCTTTTATATGTATTAAATCAATCAATAATAATAAATTAGACATATGCATCTAACACTTTTATACGTATCGCCAGATTTGTATTCAGAATAATTTTTCTAGAACCACTGTAATTGAAAAACCTAATGTTACGATGCATTAATATCATTAATAGCTCATGAGCAATGTAATCTTCATGTTAGACTGTCATTGTTTCCATAGCTGCATTCTATTAAAAAATAAAAATTTCTCGTTAAAGAAATTTATTATAAAATTCACATGGTAGTCATATCGGTAGTCATTTAAAGGTCGTTATTTTTTACTTCTTCTTTTTCTCTAGCTAGGAAACCATAACCTCCTAGTTTACCTCTATAAAAAAGACAGTCTGAGCACTTGATATCTAAACCTTAGGGCAAAAAGTTTTTCTTTCGTTTGTTTTCAGATTTCATTTTTATCTTCAATGGGTTCGAAATTAAATAAAGCTCTTTGAAGCGTTAACAGGCATCATTAGAGGATTCCACTTTGTGAAGTTCGGGCTATTTTTTCTTAGCTATACTGAGCGACTCACAGCTCTGCTGAGCGACTGCTAGCTTTATTGAACAACTTTTAGTTTTGGCTGAACGACTCATAGCTCTGCTGAGCGACTGCTAGCTTTATTGAACAACTTTTAGTTTTGGCTGAACGACTCATAGCTCTGCTGAGCGACTGCTAGCTTTATTGAACAACTTTTAGTTTTGGCTGAACGACTCACAGCTCTGCTGAGCGACTGCTAGCTTTATTGAACAACTTTTAGTTTTGGCTGAACGACTCATAGCTCTGCTGAGCGACTGCTAGCTTTATTGAACAACTTTTAGTTTTGGCTGAACGACTCATAGCTCTGCTGAGCGACTGCTAGCTCTGTTAATGATGATGAGTGCGATTGATTAATGTCTAATATGTAAGTCTCTTAAGGTTCTGAAATAAACGTGTTTTTTAAGAAAGCAATTCCTTTTTATCACTGATGAATTGACGTCCCTTTCTAGCCTACGCAACTAACCCACTTCATAACTATTGAGGTCATCTGTGTGTTGCATTCCTTATAAGGCAATCGTCATTTGTTTTTTAATCTGTAAGAAAACTTTTTGCGTCATTTTCTTTCCCAGGCTTGTCTATTATGCACCATGTATTCTTTTCATGATCGAGTCTCTCCTGCTACTTCACAGGAGGCTTCAATGGTAGCGGTGAGTGCTACTCACATGCATTGTTTTAAATTAATCAAACGATCTTTCAAAACATTGTCCAAAGTGAGGTAGTTTCTCAAACGCTTGGAACATTTGTTTTAATTTATAGCATCATTCACTGCATGCACGCGCGATAGCAGCTTCTTACTCCAAGTTTTGTCGGAAAAAGTTATTTCGATGTTTAATTTGGTACTCTTCATCCGGCCTCTTTCCACATTTCAATATGATGACCATGGCTGAAAAGGGAAGGGTAAAAGTTCGAACCTATCGACGTGACTGTGATTTAGACACGTCATCAACTGAAGTTCGGTGTCTACGTAAAGTTCGGTCGTTTAGAAAAAAAACTGTTTGTATAACTATAATTTTCATTTTACCACGAACTATTGTGTTTGAATATGTTTCTGACTTCAATGAACTTGTTTTCAGATGGCAGTAAAATGTGAGACAATAGTTGCGGATCAGTTGCGCTTGGAAGTAAGCTGTGCGCTGATGCCCTTGCAGTATTTTGACTTTCCATAGAATATTCGTGACTAAAATCAGCAACATTTGTCAAAACTTTACTCCTGATCGATGAATATATTTTTATGTTATCAAATTTGATGTAGCGATTCACCACATCAGATTAATTTATTGTTGTAGATCTTTGCAAAGATCTTACATTCGCATGGCTGTCGAAATACAGGGTGACACAAAAAACGGGACTTCTTTACAATCCAATTAAACTAAGAGTGATGGAAGAAAAATATTTCATTCATAGTAATTGAAATCTTAAAACATGCCATTTAAAAAATAGTGATTGAATTTTCATTATTTAAAAATTACATCCCGTAGATGAAAATGAACGGATAGAATCTTGTATGTTTTGGAAAAGTTGATCACTAGCGAAGAGAAAAGAATTTTATCTCAGAATTTTTATTTCATTCCAATAATTCAAGCTTACGAAGAAGAAGTCCAGTAATGATTTATAGATGCTATTCGTTAGAACGTCCTTGTTGAAATTGGATAATTTTTGAGGTATTTTAATAACCTCGTTTCGTTTGGCTGTTTTTACGATTCGATCCTCCTAAAGTGGACCATGACGTCACAGTCGACTCAAGCATCTACAACCTAAATGACATCGCAGTTTCTTTAAATGTTGGAGTTTGGATGATTCGTACAGAGTGACACCTGCAAACATTCTAAGCGTCTTGAGCGGAATGAAAATGTGTCTGAATTTTGTTTTGCCACTTGTTTTTATCCGAGGCGTTCATCGAAATATACACAGAACGTTATGTTTTGCTTTTGATATAAATTACTTCTTTTCATTTGTATAGTCATGCATGTCAAGTATAGTAGTCTTCTGGCTTTAGCATTCATGCATATGTTCTTTGTATTAATGAGTAGAGTCACATATTTGGTAAGTTGTGATAAGACAATCGCATTAAAGATTTTTCATGCAGCTGTAGCCCACACCAAAACGATTTGTGCTGCCTAAAAAAAGACTGGGTCAAATAACTCTTGCTCTAGCGTAGCACAACAATATTATATAGCTCGTCCTCGGCTCTCGTACCTACCTTCATAAACACGGTTTCCGTTCCAGTAATAAAGAAGACGTCTCAACGTGCCGTGGAACTGAAAAAAGCGCCATCATTGGTACGGGCAATCTCGTATTAATCCCATGCTAGAAAAAGCTGTTTAACCCATTTTCTCGCTAGAAAAAAATCTCAACTCTCTTCTTCTCCCGAGGATGATTTCGCAAAGCTCGATTGTGTTCTGAGGAAGAAGGCCGATCACTTAGAGAATCAGGTTCTGCGGAAACAAAAACGAGTAAACTTCCTCAGAACTTGTTTCGTACGGATCAACTCCTCACAAGCTGCTGATGTTAACAAGGCGCTGCTGAGTACTGCTCTATCGTGTCCGGCCGACCTAAATACAGTTGGCATGAACTTCATAATGTGTAATTCGTTCATAAAATGGTGCATTTAGATAAAGTAACCTTGCGATATTTTCTGATGCTTGCTGGAGAGCAGTCGTCTAGTGTAGAAGACGAAAAACAAATCATGTTTTTCCACCACATTTGGCGCGTGCCACATCAGATACTCTCACGATAAAGGAACTCAGTTTCATTTGCGTCCCAATCAGCAATAATTTCCGAGGTTGGGACATCCAATTGAACTTCCGCTTCGATTGTGTGTTATCAATCTATTTTCCTTCGAAGAATTTGTTTCAAATTTGCAGCGTACAGAATAACGCGCTTCCCCGTGCACAAGTGTCCGTGACGCTTCACTCAATGCTGAACTCTACCACTACTAGGTGTTCTCATGTCTTCCATAGCATATATCGAATATTTGCTTCAAATACTAGTCACTGTTAAAATACAGTAAATTGTGAAGAATATTTTAACTCATCTGTCCAAACTTGAGCTAATTTTTCCTATAAAACATCTCTCGATATCTCGAAATGACAGGGAATTTTGAGTATCATTTTACGAGAAATAAACGAAGTGTTTCGTACGTCAGGCTTAAATCAGAGCTTGAGATACTGAGTTATTCCAATTTTAGCGAAGCGAATACACTTGTCATGGCGATCTTATGTAACGATTTAATGAGAAAATAATGTTGGAGATACAACACTCTGTAGAAAATGTATGTATGTCTCTACACGGTATGTGTAAGCTGGATCAGATTATAACTTTAAACTGTACGTCATAATTGAACGTAACGTCAATTTTGCAAAGTGTGTAAACGAAATCCGCAGGAAAATCAAAAAAAAATTTGCTACAAGCGAGGGAGGGGAAGATGGATTGCAAAACTAGCTCCACGTGTTCGTGTTGTATCATTTAGAATTAGATCCTTCTACAACTCTACTTGCAATCTGAGCCTTCCTTTGCAGTTGTTTCTGCACCTATCCTTCAATTTGTTGTTCAATTCTAAGCACGTTGAATTACCAGATGTCGCTGCTTTTTATTCCTCTGTCCGTCTATTTCTCATCATGCTCGAATATTTTCTACACAATCACTGCCCACATTGAATATTTACTTTTTTCTTACTCACACAAACTTCCGAATAACACTAGTTGAATTTAGAGTTGTATTATATTTGGTACCGCCTCATTCAAGACACCCAATCAGAAGTTACACTGAATATAAGGCTTTGAAAGTTTGGATTCTCTGCATCGTGGGTTCCAAGAGTCCTCCGACGGAGACGCCTGAACGAGTCCGTGTTTATGCTGTTCCATTTAATCACTAAAATCATGAAAGGGCTACGTTTGTCAGATGAGGAAAGGATATTCCGTCTTTTTCCGCCACAGTTTTTGTTTTCCCGTCTGCAGCAACTACATGTAGGTGGCTGATCGTACTGTAGGAGAGACTTGGTACTTCTTACTTATCCAGAAAGTAATACGAAACCAAACCGAATATAAACAAACTCTCCCTTCTATGCTGGCACGTGTGAAAAGTAAGATAAATCAGCCATTTTAAATTGGATTTCTTGAGCTACATTAATTGATTCTGCATTTCAACTCTTCAATCACTAACTAGCAAATCCATTTTGCCACTGAACTTTCTCCCAATGTCTAGAAATTCTCTATAACTTTTATTCCTTTATAATTCTAGAAGATTGCAAACGAAGCTGAAATGTTAATTTATTCAATCATTTATTTTATTAAGTTTTTTGGCATACTTTATTGTGCAGCTTCCTTAGCATTAGTAAGTAAATTTATTTTGCTTTGAAGACATCATGGGTCATTTTGTTCAAAAATATTGACGAGAAACAGTGCAAACATCTATACGCAGAGCAACGTTCTTCCTGCTTCACTGACAGGGATGCAAGAAGTTCGAGTATGACGATGTATTTTAATTGCCTTTTAAAATTAATAATGCCGATAAATATAGCTCCAAAATGCAAGCTTTTTCGCAATGCTATATTAAATGTGAAGTCATTGAATTTAACATAAATCATCTAAACTCTTAAAACAATTTATGATTTAAGTCATTTCTGATCGTATACTGTTTGACACAACTTGCCTCCTACTCTACTGAGCATCCGTAGTCATCATTTAAGTCACAGAAACTGCGCGACGTGTGTTACTCGCGAGGACTCACACGCACTCACGTGTTCGTAATTTCCTTGATGTTGATCACCAAATAAGAAATTTTAGAAATTCAAGAGGAAAAAATAAAACATTCTTTGGCTGGTATTTTCAGCTTATGAAAGCACGCCTTTCTCAAACTTTGAAGGCATTAGGCAGGTCTAATTAAGAAGATGTGAGTCCAAGTGCAAACACGGATTTATTTCTACTAGGAAAATTTCGTCTTTGGACTTGATTTAGATTACGTCACTCTTTGTTGATGACTGCAATACACCAAACACAGGGACAGTTGCAGAACCTGCACCTGTGGGCTGTGGTCGTCAGAATAGATCATTTTCAACCTAGAATTTTACTTTAGAAATTTGTTCATTGTGTTTAGCTTACTACAGTGCTTACTACATACACTTACTACAATGTGTGAATAAACTCCTACTGCTGAATGAACGTCAATGTATGAAATGACCACAAAATATAATACTATGGAAGTATTCTGCATTTTGATCATCATTGCTCAGATAAGCACGGGCCTAAAAATTTCATCACACTTCGTTTGAGTTGAATCTCAGGCAGGTAAGTCCACTAGTTTTTAACGTTTTTCCTAATATGAAATTTTCATGTTTGAAAAAAAACATCATCGAGAAACCTTGTGATAGACTACGTGAGCGTTTTACATTTTGTCCTCAGGCACTCTAAATATTTGGTGAGACATTCACTTGGTCTGGTGTTATTTGCAGTAAATATCGTGTAGGGATACAGTAAACCTCACTATCACTGCGCCATCGTCAGGAGCAATGCTCTGCGTATATATAGCGAGACTATTTTTCTGACAGTAAATACATCACTAATGTGAGCACAATCACGTACTTCACAGGCATTAACAGATTGAACGCACTTTTTTATATTCAGTTATACTGGAGGTACAGACTGAGCTGCTGTTCTTTGCATGTGCGTGTATTTCCAACTTTTTCCTTCACTCATCGACTTTCATGGAACACTGTCCTAAGTTCGGCATTGCGACTACTTAATTATTATTCACTTCATTGTATCATTTATCGAGGTTTGCAAAACAATTGTGCATCTGCAGCAGCATCTGTTTGATGTCACAAGGCTACATCCTAGCTCGCAGTGCTGCATCAACTAAAATTTGACAGAAAATTTCTTAGGATCGCTGATTCCCGTGAACCAGAGGGTCACGCTCAAACTTCTTGGTAGCAAAAACTTTACTTACAACTCCGCTCATACAATTTAACCTCTTACTGATAACTAAATACTTATTAACTTCATAGTTCGTCACTTTTCCTCCCCTACCTAATTTCCATCCAGCCCAGGAGAGGGCAGGAGGGAGGGAGCAGCCGCACTCCGTTAAACGCCCCACTTCGCTGCAGGACGCCATATGTTGTGAGACGCGTGCGCACTCTGGGCCGACCTGCCGCTGAGTTTCCATTGCTTTGAATGCATTTTTCAGATCTTGTGGTCTTATTTTGATCAAGTGAAATCTTGGTCGTACATTGACAACTAGTGTTTTCTATAATATCAAAATTCATTACACATTAAAAGTTATGCTGACTTTTTTCTCGGTTTTTATCGGACAGAAAGTTGTAATTACAGATTAGTTAATGATATAGATCGCCAAGCTTTGAATGTAATCGAAAAAATTGTACACAGTAAGGAAGAAACTAAACCTAACTTAAAATGCTTAATGCACGTTAAAAATAGCAGGTTTAATAAGTGGGTTGAAAGTGGCCATTTGAAGATTTTAGCCAACATTAGATTAGAGCAATTCAAGCATTTATAATATTATGATGTCACACATTACTATGGAAGCCTAGCTACTAGCATGCAGACACGCCTCAACCTGTCTCATGGAAATATAAATATTTAAATTTCTCAGAAACTAAGGAATTTATTCAAAGTGTTCCTTGTGGTATAAACCAGTAAGCTATAAATTGGCACCATGGAGCGCTCAGCCCCTAAAGTACTCTGACGAGGACAGACATAAGATCACGCTTCATAAGCATTACACAATACTTTAGCGTGTAGTTTAATTAAAGTAATTTCTGTCTCTTAGGGCCTCATTCAGGTTTTGGCATTATATTTCCTTATTTATTTTCTATTCCATCATTCGTATTTTTTTGCAAAAGAGAAAGAAACTTTATTTCCTATCAAGTATATAGTAGAGATACATTGGATTGCAATTCTTAATGCTAACATATTAAGACTAGAGATGATCTGAGCTACTGTTTCCGTCCTCTGAGCTGCAACTTGAACTCGAAACTCGAACTTGATGAAGTCCTACGTCATGCGTTACAGCAGGCAGGACGTGTATCTCGCCAGCCAGTGATCAAGCAGAATCAGATCAAGGTGGCTACGGGATTGGAACCCGGGTCTTCCCGTATCGCAAGCAGGGATACTCCCAAATGAACCACTGTGGCGGAATACTTATTTTTAAAATATATGTGCTCCTACATTTGATCGTTTCCCCACGTATTTTGTGTCATGACTAATTTTACTTTTTCCTGGTCTGCAGTTTCACTCTTTCTTTGTACATTTTTATATGCACCAATTCCTTTTTTTATATATTTCTTTGGAAATCTTAGTTCTCGCTCTGGACGGCTCCGACTACTATTCGAATACTTTATTTTATTCACGAGCTGTAATGTCATTTGTAATGCCATTACTGTTTAATATCTTCTTTCTTCACGCTTCGGTCACCGCCGTCCTGAAGTTTTAACGCAGATGATCATCATGTTCCGCAGTCCGTTAACAGCGCGTTGATGTGCGGACTGTTCGAGGTGTATGCGATGTTCGAAGTACTGTTCGTACTGTTAATACTTTTCGTACTGTTCGTACTGTTCGAACTGTTCGTTATCATTTCTGAACTCCGTTTTCTTCGTTATGCGGGCTTATGACGCTTATCAGATTTCATTTTTATTATCTCATAAGTTTTAAGAATATTTATCAGCGTATTGTTCTCCAGCACATAAACTACTAGAATGAATGCAGTGATATGGTGAGGAAAAATTTTCTGCTGAATAGAATAGAATAAGGCAACAGGAATGAGCCGTTTCGTCCAGCCACATGAGCTCATGATGTACATAATTTGTGTACTACATGATGACCGTTGTAGTACAAATTGTCAATGTGAGACCGGCTAGTATGTTCTCAATGAAGATGTTACTTTTTTGTAGAAGAAATTTTTGCAAGAACTGGAATGTTTACTGAACGCTAAAAAATATCTACTGAAAATTCCGATGAACATATATAACATGACAAAAGCTTAAGATCATGGTTGTGTTCCAATTTTTGCAATCACGAATGTGACATTAACCAGGGAGTACTGAACATAGGTACAGACGTCACTAGCCTCGGGCAACCTATGTATACCCATGTTCAGTGATTTAGGGATAAATAGGTTTGTTTTTTAAATTATAAACGATGCAAAGATTGGGTTCACTGACAAAAATACTCTATTTTTTTAACGAGCTTATGCTAGTAAATATAATTTTGCCATCATATCCAACGCCAATCGAATAGGTAGCATCTTTTCTCTACGTACGTACACCATACAATCTACCTATATAACTGTACTGGTTAGCTACTAAATTACAATTTGGATGTTAGTGAACTTCACTTGCTTTCCTGTGATGTACGTTGATGTTGACTAGCTTAGGGTTAGTAGGTCAGGGCTTATCCTTCATTACACTGTCTGAATATCAAAGTTCAGTGAAAAACGACTGATAAAATTGATCTTTCAGAGTAATATTCTAATTGTACACGTAGATAAAAAATTACTTTGCTCTATTTACTATTACAAATTGACTACCCAAGCTTAGATTGTGCTAACAAGAGACTGCAACGGCAGTCAGAGATGTATCGTTGACGAAAATCATCAGGGCTGATGAGCCTCTTGTGTTCTAAAAATGTATTATATTTGAATTTTTTATAACAGAACATTAAGAAATTATTCATAGCTTAGTAGCGTTACTGCTTTAACGTCTATTATTGATGTTACTGGTCATGCTATCGTTGCGCAGTCATGTTGCTTTTAAAGTTTTATGGCATTACTTTTTTATTGAGTTTGCGTTATAGAGTTACTTCTTAAGGTGTCTTTAAGTAGCGTTACAGGTTATGCAGTGCTTTTTATTACATTAATGTTTAAATAGGATATATTGTTAACGTATATTCTAGGTATAAATTAATGTGATGTCATCGCAGGAAATATAGTGTTATTTTGAGCAGCATGCTCTCGATATTGGAGTAAAATCTACTGGCATGGAACTTGTGTTGAGGCCGTTGTGGATGAGGCTTGTTGAAAACTGGACTACTTTCAAAGATTAGTAAAATACTTCTAAGTTATTGATGAGCTAAATTGTTTCTTAACGTTGTTGATAATATCAGTGACTTTGTTGATATCATAATTAGAGAAGTTTTACTTCAGGTAAATTGTCACCCATTCATCAGTTTGAGCGAGGAATATTAAGTAATAATTAATACCTCCTACAATTTGGTGAAAACTTTATTGCCGTAGCAAATTTCTCTCCAAAATTTTAGAAAATATAAGAAATAAACACTTTCGATCTTTTATTCCCCAGCTTGATATGCTGGATGGAATTTGAATTATTAAGTAATTGATGTACAATGTGTATAAGTTTTCGAATAATTTTCATAAGTAGAACTTGGAACTAATTGTGCGCATTGGGAGTCTCAAAAGTATCCCATGAATGAGAGGTGCATAAAATAAGAATTGATTCTTAATCGTCTGCACGGTATCTACTGATTAACTGAATTCCATCCGATTAAATATGTCATTAATTTTAAGCTATAAATCTGCACTCACACATGTACATATAGAACCCAGACTGAGCTAAAATATTAGAGGGCTGTAAGTACGAAGTAAGTTTTGACGCTCTTCATAATTGTGGTGCATAACAAGCTTCATTAGAAAATGAATATGAAATCATAATGTACATAACTTCTAATTAACCAGTACTCATTTTTCCCAACTTCTCACGCCTTGCTCTCCTTCCTGCAGACTTTCTAGATACTTGCTGGTACTTGGTACGTTCAGGTGTGCATAGACGAGTGTTGTGTACTCATCTGTTCATTCATTTGTGGCACGAGGTGGTGACCTGCTGTACTCTAGCTGATTATTTCGTGCTACGTTTTCATCGTACTTCTATTGCAGAAATTCCAAGATTCAATGAAGCTTATTAGGCATATCAGTGCATGCCATAGCTTCATTGACTTTTGACTTTATTGGTTGTCTATTTTTGAGGATTTTAGGATCACATATCTCAATTCTTGCTCGACTCACTCAACATTTTTTGCTCATTACTTTACATTTAACATTGCAGTCATAATTTTTAATGTTTTTAAGTTTGTAATGCGTTGAAAATATATATAACAAGTCAGATACGCAACTCTACGCATATGCAGCTAGCACTCATTCCAAATATTTTTCTTTAAAAAGTCAGCAAAGCTTGAGAAAATTGAAGGGAAATTAACTAACATCATCTTAAAAAACTCCATGCACTCCGAGTAAAGTTTCATGATTGATTAAAGTAACTTCTGTCTTTTAATGCCTTATTCAGGCTTTAGTTTTATGTTTTCATTATTTATTTTCTCTTATACTATTTGTAAATTGATTTGCACACGTGAGATCTCTGCTGTGAGAGTAAAACTGGTGCGTGGTGTGAGCGGCTACCCAGAGTGCGGTTGACACAGTTTCACATCCTCTCTCGCTACGTTGTGAGTTTCCCCATGCCATAAATACAGCTCAACAGGCATCGTATCAATTCACTCATAAGTCATTTGTCTCTTGATTTCTTCTTCTCGTTCGTTATTGATTGTTTGGGTTGACTGGAGAATCACACTCTCTTATCTTAGAGGTACGTCTGTGAAAAAGTGGAAGCAGTAAGCGATGGAACAAGAAAGTGGTGGTACCCCCAGCATAGGTGAGGGATGGAGATATAAAATTCTTACTGCAGTGCACACAACACAGAAAAGTAAGTATTACGCAGTACTTTAGTGTGCGCATTGCACAATACAATTTAGTGTGCACTTGGAAATTATATTTCATTTCCATTATCACGAATTTCTGGCGTCAGTTTCATTCCCAGGCTAAGAAAATTTTCACTAAAGTTTGATTTGTCTTGTGCTAGATAATTCCTCTTGTCTTTTCTTCCATTAAACGAGTGAGCTGATGGCTCACCTTTGAATTGACAAGCGAAAGCTGTACAAAAAGACTAATTGTATGAATTACCGAGGTGAATCTTCCGAAACCTATTTTGTGCCTATTTGAGTTGAGAGGCTTTTTTCATGGAGGCTTCTCTCCCACCGTCTTCCCCTCCTTCCTCTTCCCCAGGTGGGTGACACGTGAGAGGTTTCCTCCCATCATCTTGCGAACATTCAGAGCAAGACAATATTTATGAACTTTGCTTGTTTTGGGAGCATAATTCATTCCTTTAATTTCGCTTTAGGTTGTTTTTACATGGACAATTCGCATTCAATGAGGGGAGGAAGTCTCCCAAGACATTCCTTGGGCAAGTCGTTCAATACTTGAATTCAAATTTTACGTCATACGTCTGTTATATCTGAGTATATAATTTTGTAAAGTTCATGTAGGAGCGACTGGAACGGGAAGTAGAGCTGGTGGTGAACTGAACTACCTCGGCAAGCATCAACCCCTCGAACTTTTTATCCTCGGGAAATAGCAACTGAATGTTCATTTGCATTCTTCAATAAAGTATTTCAATGCTTCATTTTCTGGCAATGGCCTCACAGAGAGAGCGGCCAGACGCAGCCTTCAGTTCTTTAGGTTCAGCAAGAACTGTTGTTGATCGTTGGTTTAATCACATTGAAATTAACGTACAATAATCGACATCGTACTGTTGATATCCTTGAGCTTGGCACATTTACTGTTTCTTTTTGGACAGGACGAACGAGGGAACTAGAAGTCTTCCTCAGCCTAACGAATCTTATTTCCCTTGTATACATACTGTATACATAGTTATCCGAGATATTCTTAGTGTATACTAGATGTTCTTGAATATATTTATATATGAGATATTCTTGGACACATCTGTAGATGAAATGTTATTGGACATATATTCATACGAGATGTTCTTGGATGTACATATATGATCGCACGTAAACCTCTGCATATTTCTAATTGTGAGTACAAAAAAATACCTATTTCATGTAAGCTTTGTGTTTTTTTCCAATACAGTTACTTTACTGTTCTAAATTTCGGGATGATTTCTTTAAATGTTTGGGAAGGTAAGTTTCTAGGAACACAAAATCTTTCCGCATGGGAAATTGCATCCTCAATCACACATACTTTTACTACTGCGATAAATTGAATTAAGCTTACGCTGAATTCTTCCATTTCAATAGATCGTATTAATTCCTTATGACTTGTCAACATTTAAAAAAATCCTGTTCCAGAGAGCAAAACTTTAAGTTATGGTCGGTGTGTCATGGAGTTGCAGGAGTGAACGTGCAACTGAACTGACTTCGTGTCTCGAGCTTCATTTACAAGAGTGTGCTAATAAATATATCGTGCATCCATTCACTCAATAGATAAACTAAAATTAATTTAATTGCCAGAATCAAGCTAAATCAAGTGGCTGGCTAAAAACAATCGGTTTAGCGTACATATTTTCGCGTAACGCCACTTTCGTTAAGAATTTATAATAAACTCTGTAAAAACTATTTGAAAATTTTTTAACCACAAAATTTACACATTATCTTAATTCAAAAGTTATCTGAATAATCCCTGATGTTTCATCTGTATACCTGTACTTTTATTTATTTCAAACCTGTTTAGAAAATATTACAGTGGATTAATTCTTGCATAGTTTATCATTTTTTTCTATTTCAAGTTTTAGAATATGCCTCTCTTAAACCCACTCAGATATAAGTCTTAATTTTATGATAAACATTCGTTTGTAAAGTCTTGTTTCTGTGTGTGCTGAAAACTGTGGTATCAAAGCACGGCTCAAAGGAAGGAATCAAAATGCTGTAAAGGAGTGCGTAAACAGGCTAGCTAAAAACTTTTATCGAATCCCATAATTCCATACATGCACAAATTCCACACATTGGAAACGAGTCATGACAATAGATGTGTTCAAAAATATATCCTGATCGTAAATTCTTCGATACATAAAATAAAAGTAAGGTAGACGAGGCATGAAACTGAAAAGTTATATTTTTCAGCGCTGAATTGTAGTAATGAAGAAACGAAGAGGGGAGCTGCCTGTTTTGTTCCACAAGTCTGAGTTTTTGCAGAGACGCATCGCATTTGTGCCTGAGGAAGCGTTTTTTTAGCAGCCTGCTCATCCCCGCAGGAAGAAGAGAACTTTCTAAACTGGAAGCAACGAGTGTCGTCGCGGAGATTCAGCGCAGTTATCGTCAGAGTCCGGTTCGTTTTTTGCAAGCTTTGCTGCGAGTTACTTCTGCAGCTTCTTCTTCCGAGTCCGGTCAAGCAGGGGTGGTGTTGGGCGTTACCCTGATTTACTAAAATAAGAAAGCGCTTTTAAAATGGGCACCAAAACGACGAATATTAAAAAGCAACTGGATCCAGACCTTTTTTAGTCATTCAGTTTGATCCCTGAACGCACATACCATTTACAGCACAAACAAACACAAGACTCGAAATAGACCAGGAGGTGTTGGGGTGCCACACCATCTAAAGCTCACCCTCCTCCCCTCCCAGTGTTCATCCATGCAAGGTTACATAGACTGAGTTCTTATGGAAGTGTGCTGTGTTGGATTTGTCCCACTTTTGTGTGAGCAAACTGCTCATTCTTCTGTCGGTCATCTTTTTTGTGGGCACACCGCATGGGCTGAATCAAAGGCTGGTTGTTTGTCCTACTTATGTTATTGCAACATTATTATTTTTTAGGTTTTATTGTACTAGTTTTTAAATCAATTTAGAAGTACACTAACTCCAACGTATGCATATTCTTCAGTTAAATGTGTACTGAAGGTGAAATTACTTAATTGAACCCAGTGTGCTGTACAGATTGAAATTAATAAGTTCACTGCCCATCGAATTCGATATTCAGAAATTGCTGAATTTTTTAATTATTTGATGCATGTCCATTCCTTGTTTAAAATTATTCATGTCTTTTACGAAAGACCTTTCAAATTATTCTATTCTGAACGTATTTTTTCAGTTTCCCTCCGCATCATTAGTTTTTGTTTTCATTTGTAAGCGTCGTAATTTGCTTCCATTTGACGTGCTCATTCGCATTAATAATCGAATTATTGTTATTTATCTTCAATTATTTTATCGCTACTCTGTCTAGTAGAACTGACTATTGTGAAGTCAAGTACGACTCTTTATATTGTACGGGTCAGGAAAATTCTCCCCAGTTATTGAACTAAGGTAAGTAGGAAGCTCATGAGTCAATTTTTGCTAGAAATTCCTAACCTAGCGTTGTATTGCATTGAAAGTCACACAACACTGGTGACTGACGTCACACGCTCGCTACTGTCGTGCTTGCAGCAAGCAAAATTAATTTTGTTTACGGTTGGTAACGAGGCTCAGGCTGCCGTCAGCCTCTGAAGGCTTAAGATCATTCCTAATTTTTCTGCATAGCTCAGATTGTAGCACACGGAAGTCAGTTCGCATATACGAGGTGAGGCAATATAACTTCCTTTTTTTCGGGGTAGAGCGCTTTGAAAAAAGGAAGTTATGCTGCCGCACCCTGCAGTATATCATATCCGAACAATTGGGGGGAATAAAAATTACTTATTAAAAACGACTGCTTGGGCTCTTCAACTAAAACCAAGTGTTTTAAGCAGAGTCTGTTGGAACACTGGTCTTCAAGTTGTTCTATGTGACCGACTTCCGAGATAATATCACACTTGTTAGTAATTTGAACATACGGAAACTCCGTGCATATGTACATATATTAACGGGAGAAACGGGGCAACAAAATTCTATGTGCTTGCTTGATTGCTCACTTCACATCTGTTGTTCATTCTACTAACATGAGTGAAATGATATTCGCGACTTTACTGAAAAAGGTACTCAGCTATGTTAATGTGACTTCTTATGTTTCATTTTTGAAATTTTGAAGGCAAAATCATTGATAAAGCGTCTGTGATCATTTTACTGGAACATTAACTGTGTTTATCAACCATACTGCTGTGTATGAATGTATTTGCTTAAATTAGTTCTGTTAATTACTCGTACCTCTATTCTATCCCTCTCTGATATGCTCTCTAGCAATGTTGTACCTTGAAAGAAGACGATTAAATTCACAAAACAGGAAGTTCATACAAAAGAAATGAACAACGACATCCATCCATGGCTAGTTGAAATTATGACGCGTAAATATCTGATACTGAAACAAACAATACTGCTTCAGCTTACTGGAATTAAGAGTGGCGCTTCTCTCAATTAAATTACAAAACAATACAAGTCTGCCGCTCTGTAACTCCCGTCACCGTCCAACAATGTAAGGAAAATAAATGCACCTGTTTGCCGTGACACATTCTGCCTCCATGCTCGTGCACTGCGGCGGCCTACATGGCTGCTGCCCGCTATATTCCTGACTTTCTCTGTCGTGCTGCCGTCGACGCTGAGAAACGGGGCGACAATTGTAACTAGATTTGGAAATACTTTACAAAATCATCAATTCTCTTAATTAGGAGCGAGATGATTGGATGCTTTCAAATAAAAGGAGTATTTGAATTTGAACCAGTCTCATGCACTCATGCGAGGGGATCGGACTCGCGGGTTCCTCATTTTAAGATTACTGCACATTTGAACACTCGTTCGCTTGCAGCTAACAGACATTGTCTCGTACTAGATTTAAAAATTCGACTACTCGAACTCGTTAACTTTTTCCTGAACATCACCGATTCTCAAAAAACACAAGGGCTCAGAGACCAGATGAACGAAAGATTTACGTAGCCTAGTCTTTTTCCTTTTACTTTTTTCGTTTCCCGTGTTCCAGGCAATGCTCCTTTCTAGAACAAAATCATGCGTCTTCTTGAATTCAACTTCACTGTAACATTTTTATAAACACTTGGAGCAGAATCTATTGTACGGTCGAGAGTAGTCCGAAAAACTGTGCTGTTTTATAGGCCGAAAATTATTGAGAACCTGAAGCCACAGCTGCTTGTGCTCTGATGTTCACAGCAACGACATGTTACTCCACAACAAGTGACCTGACATGCAGCTGTGCCGCTTGCTAGAGTTCACACTTAAGACACGAACTGCAGCTGCTCGTGTCATGACAACAGCTTAAGCTCCAAATGAAATGCAGTTGGTGACTTCATTGCACCAATTTGCTGTAAATTTAAATGTTTCTCTTAAGAAATGATGTTGTTGAGGCCCAAGTTTAAGTAGAAAAATAAGAACGTATTCAGTTGAAGAAAAGTGTTAGTGTCTTTCATACGCATAAAATATTTGTATGAACGCTTCAAATATTTGAAGATGTGTTTCTCTTCGTTCTCTTCTAGTATTTCTTAACTCCATTTCGAACATACTAGTGTTAGAATGTAGCAAAATTCCTATAAAAGGTTCAATTATGTGTTGCTATTCCATGTTAATGACAAGAACTTCATTCAGTTATCGCTTCAAACAGCTAAAAACAAGCATGATGGTTGTGATTATCGACGTATGTTGACCTTGGTCACTAAATTATTATTTAGATGACCTTCATTACCACCATGACATCCCAGCGAACTGCTGTCATTTTCAAGCTTTTACCACCAATTCCAATGTCAGATGTAGACCATTATTTTTAATATATTATAATTATTATTTGAAACGTAATATTTACGTCGGTGTAAAGTATCGGTTTACTATCTTGAAACCATATTTGTTTAAACTTTTTGCATTGATTGTAGAATTTTCTTTCAAGTGTAGAGTAAAACATAATTTTCACCATCATTCCAGATTTGAGCGATGGGTCGTCATGAGCATGGAGCGAACAGTGAACACATCGTAAACCATCGCAAAGTTCATCACCACCACCACGAATCCAGCAACCACCACCGGGCGCGGTCTCTGTCACCACACCGCTACCGCAAACAACTCAACCAGCCTCATCGTCACAGCCACCACCGCTTCCACCATCACCATCACCGCTCCTCCTCCCCCTCCAGGCATCGTTCCCCTCCAGGTGTGCTATGGAATTCCTCTTTGGGGAAATCAATTAAGAATCGTCGCTACGCTGGTATGACATCGGCTTACTTTAATCTCAGAACCTTTAGGGCGGTCTTTGAACATGGTGTATTAATATGATTTTGTTTTAAAATAACTTAAATTCTAAGCTATAAAAGCTTAACCTAATTTGTGAATTATTTTTTGAATACACTTCCTGTTCTCCAGTCCCCTAGAGTTGAGTGGCGTAACGTAATGCATGTAAATAATGCAGCAGAAGCTTCAGCTTCTCCCCCTTCACTTCCATCATTCGTTTCGTAAAGACGCTCCTACGCATGCTTCACACTGACGACGCTCCTACACATGCTTCACACTGACGACGCTCCTACACATGCTTCACACTGACGACGCTCCTACACATGCTTCACACTGACGACGCTCCTACACATGCTTCACACTGACGACGCTCCTACACATGCTTCACACTGACGGCGCTCCTACACATGCTTCACACTGACGGCGCTCCTACACATGCTTCACGCTGACGACGTTATATTTCCAATCTGTAGTATCGTTCGGAAAAAATTCTGAATTAAGTGCAACTTTTTCTTAGCAATGAAAAGCAACAGTTTCAAATAATCCCGAGTGGAAAATTAAATCCGTTTATTCAAGTTCTCTTATTTGTTCTTAGAAAATTACATAACTACATACATCAGCAGACTTCGTCCTTTCCGGTGAACTTTAGCATACATGATTTTATGTCATGAGTTAATTTTCTTCCTTCCTAATCTTGTGGAGCCCTTTTGTTGTCAGTCTTCATTATTTCCATGAGACCTACACCAGCAGTCAAATAATTCAGGCCTGTTGGTGCGTTACGTGATGATCTCACGAAAATATACTATAAGCCAAAGGATTAGTGAAACGCAGGGAATAGGTATGTATATAAAAACATATTTGTATTGCCTACGTAGTGTTGTCTCAATTATCTTGACTCTTACCCTAGTCGTAACGGTAAATGCTTGAATAGTGGACTGCTTGATTACATTAGTTTGTGAGTGTTATAGCAATTGAGGGCTTGCATGCAGTGAATGTGTTCCTTCTGGTATGAAGCCGTGGTTGGTGCTCGGCCTGTGGAGACAAACATTATAATTTTTGTAGATACAAGACCAGCGCTTGTTCTGGTGGTGGTGGCATCCAGAATGTAGGAGTTGTAGGGTCAGAAGTCGGGCGATGGTTCCGTAGTTTACGTAGAGTGAGAATCCCGCCACACAGAGGTAGGAATGTAGCTCTTCCCTCTGTGTTGTGTGTTGTGCATCTGTTGCCCTCATCATCCTGCCATGCCTTATGAAGCCTAATAGTTTTGCTCTGACAGGAGGCTGGTCCAGGGGGCTGAATTTATTTTTGTAGTGAAAACTCAGGATACACTAGTAGATTTACGGGAATGTTTTACGGATATTGTTTTACATTTAGGTTGAATTTCTTTTGTATATATTTTTTTCCTTTTTTACTCATCAATAATAGATTACCTTATGTGCAAACAGTACACTGAACGGCTTAATGACACTATTTTTTTTAATTATTTATTCAATTACTTTTACTGCTCCTTACAAGTGTGAAAACTTCTCTCATATGAGTATAGTCGATTCTATATTGGCCCTCGACTCCCTCAGGGTCCCCAAGCAGAAGGAGGTCCTCCCCCCCGCCTCGCAGGAGGTCTCCTGCAGCGTCCTCTCCTCGACGGGACTCCGAGCAGCGCCGTCGCTTCAGGAGGCGCTCTGTCTCACCCAGAACTCGGTCGAGGTGAACAGTCTATGTGTTTTCTTACAGGATTTTTTCCAGGTCATGTGAGCAACTTTCCATGTTTTCTACAGAAAAAAATGTTTCCATTTTATTAATGATATTTTCTCTCATTTAAGGAACACAACTGACGCACAACAGAGTGCACACAAGAAAAAGACTTTGATTTACTCAAGGGATAAACGTAACACCGTGCAAGTCTTTGCTTTTCTCAACTCAAACCACTGGGGCACTCTAGGACACTTACCATTTGTTTTTGTCAATAATACTCACTCTGGTCGGAAACGATTGATGCATAATCCTTTTGACGTTAGTCGGAAACAGTTGATGCAGAAATAAATAAGTTTTAAAGATATAACTTATCTGTCACACTCTCAACGTCATATGATACATTATACTTTAACAAACAGTACGAGAAACAAAGATAAAGATCTGATTGACTGATTTTTACCATTATCGTCTCGAGTACACATAAACTGTCTCTGACAAGAGAAAACATATGAAAACCATTATATCATCAGTGTTATTCATTTCAATATTGACTAGTGACAATTGAACCATTTTAAATATGAAGGTTGAACATTTGTTGCCTTACCATTCTTAAGAAGTTTTATTGGAGAGAAAAGCGCTTAATAATCAAAACTAAATTGAAATTCAGAAATTAATATTTCAAAAGAACGTTATAGTGAGTGGTCTAAAGTCACTCCCTATCACGAGTGGCTTGATAAAGTCACTCACTATTACGAGTGGCTTGATATTTCAAGTCTAATAATTCTGATGACATCACATGTTATGATTCTAAAAATGTGACCTGAGTTTTAAATCATCTACGATTAGCTTAAATAAAATATAACAATCATATATGGGATTCGTTTATGATTTTTCATTATTTCAACGTAAATACATCATTAATATTTTCCCTGTTCATGTATTTTGGGTATTGTTCTAATACAGTATTAAGATTCCTTACAAAATGGCTGTTTAAATATAATTATTCGTTGAACTTTCAAATTTTTCAATATACTTACGTACATAAGTAATGACCAGCTACATAATAAATGCAATAACCTTTCTGAAAGTGATTGCAGGAATAGGAGAAGCGGATGATGGAAAGATGCCTGCGCTGCGTGACGAATATGAAGGATATACCAATATAGGAAATAGAGATTTCACCTGAAGAAATGTGCAGTCAAAAAGTGTAATAGTTCAATGATTGGTATTTGTTTAATATGCAGTTATGATGCATGTTCATAGGTGCAGAACGTGTCTGATCTTCTGAATGAAGACAGAGAGGATGTGTATGGATAAAATTGGACTTGCTTTATCAGTGGATGTAAGTTGAGGTGCTTACGATACTGCTGGGGATGAAAAATAAAGCAGAGATGTCTCTCATGAGTGTTGTACTCTTTTGGAAATAAAATTCATTTATTTGTTGTTTCCTGTTTCGATGATGCAGCAGGAGTGAAAGTTCGATGTCATGAATATTCTTCGGCAGCAACTTTGTATTCATTAATTCTTCAAGTGTGAGTGTACTCTGTACATCAATTTATGCACGCCACGAGGCATATTTTTTATGTTAAGACGAGATCATCGAAGGCGAAGGAGGACAAGCAGCAACGAACATCCCTCTGACCGCACACCCCCTTCATCCCCTTCACCTTCCCTCCGTCCCAAGGCAGGTCGTGGGAACCTTGCTAAACTCATCATCAGGCTCCTTACTTCTTCCAAAAAGAAAAGGTTGGTACCGTATTAAACACTGTCCAGCGACATTTAACTACTCGTTTCATGAACACTACTCATTTCAACATTTAATAAACTATCATAGGATTGTTATCTAAACAAGGTGTATTTTTTAAATACTCTGTGTATTTTTAACTTAATGTTGTGACATTAGGTTACTGAACGCATTCAATTAGTCAAAAAAGTGGCGTTAGGAAGGCTAAACAAGTTCACAAGAATGACTGCGTTTGTAGTTCAGTGCCATCGAGTTGTCCACTCAAGCAACTTGTGTTTTTCATACATCAGAGAGCATTTTTGAAGTGATCTGTTAAAGTTGCTGATCGTCTCAAGAAAATGAGCTAGGAAAGATAATGAATTGTGTTTTAAGTAATGAAAATATTTCCCAGCCTTATGTATGAACCCACGACCATTCACCAGTAAAACGAATGTTCATAATTCTCAACGTACTTAATCACATCAAAAGTTTAGCTCAATAAAGGATGAAGAAGAGCGGCACACAGCTTCACGATCTATAAAACTCATCAAGTTCTTAAATATTAATTCAAGAACGTGGAAAGTTCTTTTCATAATTACGAGGTGCACAATCCTTTCAATAAATGGTACGATGTTTTTGTAATGAAATTTCCTCCACCAATCCACTTTCTTTAATAATTTTCTTTGACTGATTTAAATCTTGAATCTTTATCGCTTTGGTGCCACAGAATTTGGAAAAGCGTCTCATCTTGATCATATTAATTCTTTTAGTCGCTATGAAATAAGCTAGATTTATTTTTGGTGTATGTTTATTTTCCATTGCGTACTTAGCATACTTATTACTTCGGAAACTGCTTCATCATTTGCAATGCAACAGTTGCTCATTAATACATTATATTTGTGTTCAGGCACCAGGAAGAAGAAGCTCGGGACACTAGCTTCCACTCGTTGGATGTTCGCGATCCTCATAACGTCACCACAAGTCGCTCCCAAAACGACCTTCTTCCGCTGATCCTCGCCCGGGAAGACCTGACGGATCTCGCTAACGCAACCATGGCACACCGCAACTTCGGTCGCAGCGCCGCCCTCCAGAGGGCGCGTGAGGACGAGGCTATGGAAGTGGAAAGACTTCGCAAGATCCGCGAAGACGCTGCTGAGGCTGAGAGGCTAAGAATCTCCACTGAAGAGGCTGCTGAGCGAGCTCGAAGAACGAGGATACAGATGGAGATGGACGAGGCGGAGATGAGGAGAGTAAGAGCTCTAGAACAATTCAATGAGACGGAGAGACAGAGGCGGGAACTGCAGTTGGAAGACCGACTCAGGCAACTGGAAGACCAGGAAATGCCTCCTGAACCCCAAAAGACAGGCAGCTGTAAAAAATATTGTAGGGCATTCAAGGTCTCCTTTGGGATTTTCTTATCTCTTGGACTTATATTCGTGGTGGGTATTTCGTATTTTATAGCGTAACCTGTTTACTATGTACAATTGCATGCAATATTTCTAAATTTGCGTTAGAATCAACAAGAATATTTACATCCACCTCAACGTCTTGCAGAGATAGAAGAAAATATGGAGATAGATGAGGATGAGCTAGGTAAGGGTCCGATATGTTCATGGAAAATAACAGGGAGGTTGCTAGAGATCGTATTTGAGAATGCTTGTTCGCTACTAATTCATTGATATACCCCGATAGATTCTTTTTACGGCTGCTTTATCATGAAGAGCGAAGAAATGAGGAGATTTCTTTAAAAATTTCATAAAAAGTGGAAGCATAAATGCTCATAGAGTGCTTCAATTTGTCATTTTTTATCTCTGAAGATGTATGGCTGAGAGTCAGTGCGTCAGTAGGCCACGTGTATCAACTGCCCAGTCCTCAGCCAAACTTCTTACGTGGGACGAAGAGCTGAAATAAATTACTATAGTAATTGAAGAGTATGCCATTAATGAAGAGTATGCCATCATCAGAAATGTATTCTTCACAAGCATTTTAGTCATTTTTCTTCAATTTTTTTCATTTTATGAACTTATTATTACATTTCATAATATTAGAGTGTTATTAGATGTTTGTGCGATTTCTTGTGCATATCATTTATAATTAATTTGAATGTCATTGATGCCACCCCGTACACATTTAATATTATTTATCAACAGAACTTTTTTGTTGCAGTTTTATTTGATAGTGGCGAGTATCATGGGGGAGTCAGCTCCACTCGACATATTCAACTTGGATCAAACTGAAGATCCCAGTTTAGCTGACATCACCGTTCAAAATCCAGGCAAAAACCTGACTGGGTTGAATAATGTTCAGAATTCCATAGAGCAACCTAACTCCGACGAAAAACGGGAGAAATCTAACCAAAGCGAAAATGAAACTGGATTGGATAATGTGAGCAGTGATTTTGACAACGTAGTTATCAATCCTTATGATACAAGTCGGGCATATGACGGTTCTAAGAGAAACGACCAATTGGAATACGGTTCTTTCGATGAAATTATAGCCAATATGGGACCCAATGATGGTCAAATCACACGAGATGCATTTGGTAACTTAATAATTGAACCCATTGAAAGTGAGTCGAAAGATGGTTCAGTGATCGTGGAATACGTTGACGATTCACCACTAAAGAACGACGAAACAATTTCAATTGTGGCCCTGGAGCCCGAAATCTCTTATGCATCTGGCGAAGATCAACAGTTTTCGCAAAGTAATCCTTCTGATATTTCCTACTTACCTCCTTTTGTAGCTTCCAATGAAGATCATTTCGTTGATGGAAATTTTGAATCTGTACACCGAGATTCGGATCATTTTATTGCTCACCAGTTTCCTCCAAATGTGTTTGAATCACCAGCTACGCCATCTGGAGTTACAACAACGTTTGATGATGCACTATTAGAGCGATCAGATACCAGTGTAGGAGAGTACGATTATTTTCTACCAGCCATACACATCAATGGTCCAATTCAAACGTCGTTTGAAAATGGCGCCATCGAGCGAGCAAACGTAAACCCGATAAAAGACTTCACTCCGACGCACATCCCAAGTCCAATTTTTGCTCATTCTTACGAAGACAGTGGTGGTTCTAACCTACGAAGATCTTTTGAAACCATTGGTGGAGGAGGCGTAAGGGTCGGAGCTGGAGGGAGAAGAGGAGAGAGGCGCCCATCGCTAGAGAAACTCGAGTCTGAAATAATCGAAACCCTTTTAAATATTGCCGAAAAAGACAAATCTATGAATAACAGAAGACTCAGAGTAAGACCAGGAGCGTCGTCTCGACGACGACTGCGTGGACCTAGCAGGAGGACAGACGCTTCCACCCCCAGGCGGAAAAGAGTTGACCCGACGAGGAGGACAGGTTCTAGAACCAATAGACCGATGCGACGCTTAAACTCCATGCGTACCAGGCAGTCTCAAAGACTGCCTCTTCTACCTCTTCCTGACATGAGGACAGCATCTCAAAGTCCTACTCAGCTGGGAACTTACCTTGGGCCACCTCCCTTTCCTCGCTCACCAGCACCTGAGGATCCGATGAAGAGCATGGAAAATTCCCGCAGAGTGCAATACAGCAATCATCGTGGTCCTAGAAACACCGAAACTCACGTGCCTCCTCCTGAGTTTCGTTATCCAAAATCAGCAGAAAACATACAGGATATTATAGGCCATATGACAGGAGAGGGAAACACTCCATCTAAAGTCGCGTTTTCCAGACAGCGACGTATCCCTAAAGGTTTTAAAATTGGCCACCAAGGTCATGTTCTGAATCCAACGTTTATCAAGTCATCAGAGAGTCGAAGTAAAGAAAGGCGTCATACTGTTCCAGTTAGAGGCAGAAAGGTACGGAGAAAAACAAAGCCCAAAATCCGCCCAGTTTTAAAAACAAAACCTAAAATAGTTCGCATTAAACAAGATGAAGAAGACGAAGTGATATTTAATGATGATGGATCTGTGGTGCACATCAGTAACAATCCGCCACCTCTCCAGTATGGCCACTCAGTTGAAATAACTCTCAAGGATAAAGAGCCAAATGAGCCTCCTCAAAGCAGAGATAATAGTGCTTCATACAAAGATTACAGCCCACCAGGGTTTGAAAAAAATAAATCGAAGTTGAAACCTATAAAAGTAATGCTTGATGTTTATCCTTCACCAAATTTCTCGGACGAGGGAGAGACGCCAAGGTATGAATCTAACTATTATCTTGAAGATAAATATGATTATCGACCAATTAATAGGGATAACTTCCGTCACCCTAGTTCCCGAGAGCGGTACGGAGATGACACTCATTCTCTTGAAGAGAGGTACCGGTCTTCTGACAAAAGATACCAATCTCCTGATGAGCGATACCGATCTCCAGATGAACGGTACAGATCTCCAGATGAACGGTACAGATCTCCAGACGAACGATCCCGATCACAAGATCCTCCTCGGTTCCGAGAGCCTTACTACAGCAGTAGGGAAAAATATTCAAATTCAGAATATCGTCACATATTAGAAGATTCAGGTTACGACAGAAGTAGAATTGATGATAAAGCCCCAATCATTCAAACATCAGATAATCAGCATACCATCACACTGCACATCAACCTTTATGACAGGAAACCTGACTATAGTCGCTCCAGTCGCAGGTCAGTTGTTTTAGTTATTTTTGTTTCATATTTTAGAGATATATATGTGATAGTTTTCGTCATGTTAAATTCTTGAAAATGTCCAGTACACCACTGGTAGTGTTACTTACCTACTTAGCATGCCAATTACATTGCTTTTGTGCTGGAAAAGTTAAAAAATTATATCATGGATAAAATTACAAAGATATATTGATTTTTGGCAGCTAATCAATTCATTTATAGCATGTATACATTTTCTGGTCATTTGTTTTGCTAATGTCACCAACCGCATTTTCATGCAGGTAGTTTACCAGACATGTCCATATCACTCGTTATTGCAGGATAAATACATCCGCTTCCGTGTTACGTCCAGTTCATGTGGCCTTGTCAGAACTGAAGGCCTTACCTGATAGACCTACCAGTGAGCCGCAGATGACTGGTTCATTTAAAGGTCGTCGACAACCAACAGACTACAGAGGGCCTTCGATGAAGAGTAAACACTCCTCGCGACAGGGTCAGTCATCATCCTCTCATGAGCCTGAACCCACAAACTCTGACGTGAAAGAGGCCATGAAAGAGTTGGGCATTAACATCGACTTGAATAAGCGGTTTTCTGCCCTCGATGTCTACCGAGCTCTCATCCGCAACACCCGCAAGATGCAAATGGAGTCTAAATCACGCTTCGGAAACAACGGTTTGTAGCTTCACCAATATTGACGAAAATTACAGTCGTATACAGTTGTGTCCTCATGTCAACTGCTCAACAAGGATTATTTTTTATTCTATATTCATTTACCCTAGCTTCTTAGATATGAAAAAGTAAAGAATTCAAAAATGTCGTTTACAGTAAGGTTTAATGAAACAAGGAACTCAAAATTTAAACTTGAAAAAGATGTTTAATTTGTGATTTCCTATAGTGTTAAATTAACTGTAGTTGATTAATGTTCAGTTCAGCTCATGTGTCGTTGAACATTTGACGCAGTCTCGTGTAGTCTATGCGTCAGTACGAGGGTAATTTGCTGGCATAACGCAAGGCATTGTTGTACCGCGAATACTAAAGTATTTTACTGTGTCTTTCCTTACAACTTCAACTTCATGTTTAATCATTTGAAATTTTAGGTACATAACCAAGTTGTTCGTGTGTACACCTCCAGATATTGACAATAACCCAGTTTATTCATGTATACAACTGTTCGATGTTGAATTTCTAAGTCTGTCTCACCTATCACTCTACTTCATGTTCTGACTTCTGAATCACAAATATTCAATTCATTCATTAACCTTCAGAAGTTTTTTTCGCGTGTATTTTTTCCAATTCTGAAATTCAAAGATTTGTTTATATTCAGAGTTTAGTTTATCAACGAAAAAGTTCTCAGAACTAATCCTTCCAGCAAGTAGATATAAAATAATATTTGAAAAGTATCAGCGCTGCTCAAAAACTAACTCTTATTTAGTCGTAATTCATGTTGTTTTGGCTTTATCGATGAAATCCCCTCGCACAATATCTAAGGAAAAGTGAGAATCAGAAATGGCAATAGTAAAAATGAATTTGAAAGAGAGGGATAATACTTTCTGGCCATCCTGACACTAGATGTGTAGAGCGAACTCTCAGTGACTTTGTTTCGTTACTCGTTGAGGTGCTGGGATGCTTTTTAACTTAGAAGTCGGTATAACGTACGCATTTATGAGGCGTCTATGGTTTAAACCTTAACAGAGTTTGTTTGTCTACCTCTGACACGAGCCATATTTAGTCAGTCGACAAAGAACACATTAAAAATATGAAACTGAATACGCGCCCTTTCTGAATACGCGCCCTTTCTTAGAAAAAACAAGTTTTATTTTTAAGAGAGGACATAAATACCTATGATTACAAATACCTCGATATAAATTCCTCCAAGTGTTTAACAATGAATGCTTCATTCACACAGGAGGGCCAGTAGCAGCTGGCTTAACTACCTCGAAGTCTCTCAGTGAAGATGAAGAAGCTTCTCTCCTGAGTGCCGTCCACGATGCTCTTGAAGGCATCAATTCCTTGTTGCCAAAGTCGCTCAGATTTGAGCTGCCCAAGTCCCAGGATTCTTCACCGAAAAACTCTCGATACAAAATGCTGGTGGCTAAAGTCAATAACGATGACTTTGATTACTCAGACGGTTTCGAGGCGGTCGTGGATGCCGATGTGAACAGTTCCAGGCATAAGAGCCAACCTAATTCCGCCTTCTCGCGAAGGATGGGCAAGTTCATGAACGTTTCAAGAAACGACATCCAGTTCTTGGGACCAAAGGCATTCGGTGCCAATGAAGTACAGAGTCAAAGTGAGCTTCCAGGCTTCGAATTTTTGGATTTAACGATTAAGTCGAGTGAAAAAAATCAACAAGCACAAATTTCAAATTCTGGTGAAGATAAGCCATTATTACACAGCATCCCGTTGACGTCAGACGGTTTTGATTATTCAGCACATAGAAGCAATTTAAGCGAACGTGCAGTGCACGAACCATTGGATTTAGACTTCGAAACTGAAAATACGACTCATTTTAGCACCGAACTCACCCCAGTGAAAACTACTACACAGAGCGTCTATAGAGCTACGGGACGTGCAAAGTTTCACTTGAAAACAATCATTGAAAGATGAACATCGTGTATTTTGAGTGTGTAAAATCTAAGAGTGATCAAACAGTTCAATTGAAGAGTAATATTAGTTCCAAAAATATTTTGTACAACTACAAATTAAAATTATAGTGGAAATAGTTGTCGCACACCTAACTTCAAATTAACATCTTGTAATTGAAAATATTTAAGAATTTCATTGACACTTCAAGAATTTTTAACCGGGAAGGTCAAAGAGATTATATTTAAAACGCGACTGAGTACAATGCACATAAGTTATAATGATTGAGTGTGAGCAGAATTCTATACAACTCAGAAACACTTGATGTATATTGTCTGATCGATGCTGGCATAATTTACGTAGTTGACATTAAAAAAATAAGAGGACAAATTTTCGCAATCAGAAAGTATTAAAAAGTTTAACTAAGGTTAAAACTGTTTGACCTAATTTATTTCATCATGTAGAGTTCTGTTTTATATTCTTTGTACATAGATTTTTGAAGTTTGAAGTATTTAAAATTTATTTATAGAATAAAGTTTTCATGTATGAGTTAGAGTACACGTGTAATTATAAGTATGTTACTTGAATTATTAATTTCCCTTGCTGTCCCTTCAGTAGCAGCGCTGAACTTAAGACGTGATATAATCCACCTGAAACATCTCAAGGCCATGAAAATATTTAAGTTTGAGTGTTACAAGAGCCTCGAAATTAGCTCCATATTTAAACCAGGCTTTTAAACGAAAAGTAAGTACTCCTATTAAATGATTGTGTAGCGTACCAGAGTAGGGATACTTGACAAGTTCCTAGAAATTGCAGCTCGTTTACAGCGTACGAAGACAACGTGACATATCAAGCCTCATACTCGGCAGCTGACGGTCGTCGGTGCTAAAGCATTCCTCAATATTTGTTATAAGCAGATCAGGGCGGTCAGTGAGAGGTTTGAAGAAGGTTTCAGACCTTTCCACATTGAAAACTAAGAAATAATCAAACCTAGTATGCTCTAATAAAAAAAATGCATCGAAATCCTACGCATAGTAGTTACAATTTTGAAATTAATGGACTTGATATAGTCTTGAGCATTATCGTTGTACTCTTTATAAAAATATAATTAGTGATTAAACAAATTTGTAAATTCATTTTCCATAAACGATCGCAAATTACGCATAACCGATTACCATGCTCAACTAAACAGAGATTTTGTTGAATAGTAATTTCGTCAATATCTGGATCAATCTTGACCCTGTCTGTCTCATTCCTCATTATTAATTCATAAACCATGATGGAATTTAGGATGAATATAATAATTATGTATACCGGAGTGTCGGTCCATAACGAAAAGAAGGATGGAGATAAATCAGGGCATTGAAGTCCGGCCACCAACACACGAGAGTCACAGAAAACCTCGACTTCCTGACCACTCAAGCAAGCCACTTATCTCCTCTCGGCCTGATGATCTACAGCCGCAAAACACAAAAGCTCTACAGGTTCGTCTGTACCTCGACATAATGCCTGATTTCATTTATTCATTCAAACACCATTGAAGGAATATGCATTTACCATAAGCATACTCGTACTATCCATCACTCTCTGGCTCATCTCACTTCATCTACACCTTCAACTTGTTCTTCTGAAGCACGTTTCTGTGACCTCTGAATCATGATTCTTAGGCGCAGCACATTCATCTCTCAGTATTTCAATACTCTGTTAACAACAAACTTCTCCTCCCCATCCTTTACTTCACTCGACTTGCTTTGAACATCCAACCATACTCCGGTAGCTCTGAATTATTTAGAAAATTCTGAATTTACCCCATCTAACATCTTTTTATACCAAACAGTCTCATAAAACTATTTGAATGACTTTCACCACCCCACCACATATACATAGTCCCATCGAAGCGTAACGTGCTCGGTAAGTCTTTTCTATTTCATTCTTCTTTCCCCCTACCAACTGCAGCGATATTCTTCTTTCTCTCACTCCATTTAGCATATTGATTTCATCGGCGTTTCCAATCCCTAAACCCTTCACTTCAATTGAACTTGCATTCTTTCGCAACTTCCCAACGTTTCCCAGCCTTTCTAATATACTCATTTCTTCAAATTGTCATCTGAAACAGTTGCTCATCACAAAGAGTAATTGTTTCGTCTCCTAGAACTTCTAACAATCACCCACCATTCAAATATGTATGTACAAAGAATGAAACCTTAGGGATACACACTTCTACCTTAAACCCACTCACTCTAAGAATTGTTTACTAATATTTTTCAGCAACCACACCCATTAATATCTTTCCTACTTTAAACAGCCCTTCACAAGCTTCAAATAAATTTTAAGGCTCATGTATCATACGATACATCAATACCTATATATTCTTCCAGTCTTAATTGTGTCATACATAATTACTTACCTTCATAACTTGGTTTCTACGCACCAGTTCTACTGCATATATTTCACTTATATTCCCTTAACCTTTCCCACGCTACAACATTCATGCAACGCAGCTGTTTGCATCAGCCAAACACAATACCCAGCCTCTGTATCTACCCTACCAATGCTAGACGCGTTTGACATACTCAGATATAAACACAACTCTTTATTTCTGGACAAATTCCAACCCAGTTAACCATCCAAATGCATGCGTACTTGTTCTTTCCGAATTGTTCTTCACAGTACAAACAACAAAATACTAGACAACTCATCTGAAATTCTAAGGAACAACTGTTGAGACCCGACACGATAAAATTGCCTGTATGCTGATGCAGTCGCTACATCTCACTCAACACACGGAAAAAATCTTGTAATTTTCGCACACGGATCTCTACTCGCAATGCCATCAATTCCCTCATAAGTCGAGCATCTTTTAGAGCGCTCAAACTGAACAGAACATGAGCACAATCACATAACTTTACAAGTTTCTGTATGACCACTGAAAGCGGATTATAAAACGTGGCCTTCCTTAAATAAGAGAATCCGAAGAGGAGCAAATAATAAATTCAGCCTCTAACCATCCTCTCAACGTCTATTTCACTCGCACAGATTACACCTCTTCTATTATATATACCCTCAATAACGCACGACATACTTCGCATAATTACATCTTTATTTTTTTAAATCTCATCGTAAATTCATCTACTTTTCCCTCAGTAAAATCCATTCATTCTGAGCTAAGTCTTCGTATCATGTAAAACACTTGAGTCACAGTATTATGTACTGCCGTTTCAGTCAATCATTCCTAGCCCTCTACCAGATATTGATCTTTTAAAAGTCATACCAATTACCCACTTCCTCATCTATCTCTCAATTTACACAGATACAGATTAAATGCCTCGAATATCAAAGATCACATTGAATAGCAAAAAAATGGACATCAAGTGACGTTTTCTTTGCAGCAGAGGTTCAATATTTCCGTAAATACTAGTGAATTCATGGACTAAATTTTGAGATGTGCTTTGATTTAGCCTACAGATAGGTTTACTTGTGCTAACACCGACGCTGCTACAGGAGACACAACGTGTTAACCAGACGCGATGTTAGCTCGGACAATGAAGATGGTGACGAGATCAACCTCAAACCGATCAATTGCTATGATAGACACCCGTCACGAGGCTACAGGAATTAGGTTTCTTATCATTTGTTGACAATGACTGGATGTTGAGAACCGATAAAGTGTATAATTCACGCAGTAGTAAAAATAAGTTTGCCCATTGAAACTACGTATTTCACCTCGAATCAGAGTTCAGCTTCTACGATGTTTTGAGATAATTCAGTGCAGAAAATACAGGAAATAAACTTCAATTATTGCATCATTGAGAAAATACGTAGAAGGGTCCTCAGAAAATGGAATCAAAAAATCATAAGGTAATGACTAAGTCCGTTGTTAGTAGAGAAGCGTCAAGCAATGAGAGACGCGGGAAAAATGTAATAAAGCAAAAAAGGAAAAAGAAATTTGGACACTATGAAAGAGCAAAAACAATTTTACAACAGTAAAAATCGCAGTGTCAACACTTTAAAAGCTATACCAAATTTCATCACAAGGACTAAAAACGAAATCCACAGATCTTAAGCAATTTTAATGCACTGATATTAAATCAAAATCGATGGTCTTCGGTGGATTGGATGATTCTATAGGCCTTAATATTTTCTTCTTTTCATTATCTCAGGCCTCCAAATAACAGGATGAGTTTCCTCCGTCTGAAAACAAAAGAAAATATGTTTAAGATCATCAACACGGACAGTGTAAAGCAATGGTGATGAACTTATTTGAAAAAGTAAAAAATTAAACTACATACACAGTTCCTTTCATGCCACAACTATTAAGCACCGAATTTTCCAGCATATTTGTCCTCAAATCATGACACTAAGTTCTCATAGTCGTCATTAAATACTGTGCAGATGTTTTAGATCCTTCGAGAACATTTCTTAATGTCAAATAAATATCTTGAAGAGAATCAGTTATATTTTTCTCTATATCTTCTCGAATAAGGCGGTCACTGTATAATTCACGCAGGCAATGTCAGATTGTCCTGTTACATGTTAGAAGGGAAATATGAAGACCGTCCGACTTTGTTCAGGGAAGGTCTGGAATTCTAGATGGACTTCACAGCAGTTGGAGCTCGAGGTTCAGAGGCGTTTATGAGTGACATATTAACTATGAAAGCCAGGGTCACGGAGACTTCAGTGTCACTCCCTAGGAAAGATTCGAACATAATGTTATAAAACTGAAACCTAACGTGACGATTGTTTGCGCTCTCTTGGAATATCATGATGGATGCCCCCGAGACAATTAGCAGCAATAAGGCAGTACACACCAGACCTAAACCTCACAACTAACTTTAACGAAGAAAAGAAAGGCTTACCTGTCTTACAAGAGGCAAAAGACACGTGCTGATTTTTTGCAATCAAAATTTAGTACGCGTGATCGGAGCAAGTCTCTGGTATGTGACAAGGATAATAAAGGTAAAAAAAGTACACAACTTACAGCATCTTCATCCTCCTTGTAAATTTTAATGGTTTTGTCAGCGTCGCAAGTGATGAGCCGTGATCCACTCTGGTCGAAAGTCATGGCGTACACACCCGCCTCACTGTCCATTGATCCTGGACAACACAAATTAAATCCCGTCAGCGAAAGCGTATCTACACCCTGAGGCAACTGCTGTCAACACGTCGTACGTTCAACCCCCCCATACACCAGCTCGATCACCTCTACCCTGAAGCAATCAAAGCGAGCAAGCAACAGTCTAGGCGGCACAGGCCAGAGTTCTACCCACTCGCCCAGGCAATATTTCAATAGTTTACTAAAATGGATGGGCGATTAAGGCTAGTCGTAATTGATTTTATTACCAACACACTTGATGATCTTTCTCCATACCACAAGTAAATGAGCCGAAAAATTACACAGACAGATAAAATTCCACCAAGTTAGAATCAATCTAAAACAAAAATATGAATAGAATTAGTTTAATTACTAATATAGATCATAATAACAATAGTCTATGACACTCTTTCCTAAATCAGCGGTGTGGTGGAATAGCCAGTCCGATCATACACGTCACTGTGGCTAAACAAGTGGCTCCTTGTCATATGCACACCTCATTCCGATGAAATGAATGAATTTGACAATGTAAATGTTGCATACCAAACGCATACGAAAGTTTGTATTATGTAGCATAATTTTTCAGAACGACACTATGAATAAAAAATGTAAGAAAGTTTTCTCAACACTTAACACCCTGTGGCGCTACAGTTACAATTTACCCGTGAAGTGCAAAATCAAAATGTGGCGAATAATGAATGAAGAACCCGTTTCTCGTACACAAGCTTTTTATTTATCAATATGGGGTTGCAAAAGTAAAGAAAACTCGAACTATTCTTTTGAATAGTAAAAATAATAAGCTAAATACAAGCAAAACTGATCCTAGCAGACGCGACTTGCTGACCGAGCACTGCCATGTCTGTACCAGTTACACTCACCAGGCTGTACCAGTAACACTCACCAGGCTGTACCAGTAACACTCACCAGGCTGTACCAGTAACACTCACCAGGCTGTACCAGTAACACTCACCAGGCTGTACCAGTAACACTCACCAGGCTGTACCAGTAACACTCACCAGGCTGCACAGGGGCTTGCAGCTTCTGGAAGTTATGCCCTGTCCTCCAGTCCCAGAAGTACATGGTACCATTGTTGGCTCCTGACACCATCACGCCCTCGCTGTTGATGCTCAGGCAATTGATGATTGCATTGTGGCCAGTCAGACTCTGCATAGAACACATCAACATTATTGACTGTAGTTGTACATGTAAAACTTGAACATAATGCGCGAGTGCTGTTAAAATCAACGCAATTTACCGCAATGTTGTGGCCACCAGGTTGCGTACAGGCGATATATTTATGCCACTCAACTGAAAGATGTGACGGACAGCTGAAAAAAGAACCTCAGAAAATAAAATACACTTGACACTTGTATCTAAATAAGGGCGTAATATAATGGCACTGACATGGTTAATAGTTTCTTACAAATAACACATAAAAAATACATGGCACTTATTCTTCTCACCTGCTGTCGAGTAAATCAGTCTAACTAAATGATTCAAAAAGCAACAAAGAATATGGCAATGAATGAAACTAGATAACTATTCTGTGTGCCCATCGTCCTAGTCAAAATATTTTGTACATTAAACCTCAGTGTTGAGCAAAAGAAAAGTAAGATAAGGTGAAATGACCTGCACAAATTCTCCCTTGGGACACTTCCATTGCTTGATGTTGTCAGCGCCAGCCGAAGCGAACATGTAGAGCGTGGGATGTAAAGCAACAGCTCTGACACTCTTCTTATGGTGTGTCAGTGTGCACATGGAGCGTCCGGCTGCCAGGTCCCACAGCCTGATGGTCTTGTCATGTGAGCCTGTCAACACCTGCACATCACATGCCAACATCAGTACAGCCCAACATCAGTACAGCCCAACATCAGTACAGCCCAACATCATGTACAACCAATGCAGCTCAACTGTAATGCCAGTATTGAATAAGTAACACGACTACTCAACTTGATAGGAAATTTACTGCTATGTAATTAGAGCATTGGTCCTTGCGACTCAGCAGTCCAGCTGACGAGTCAAGAGGAAGTTTGTACAAATTAGCCACATAACAGNACACTTGCATGGGAGGTTAGTTAGCCAATACATCTCCCATTAGTACCTTAGAAAGGAAATAAAAGAATAAATTGAGTATTAAGTTAGAATAGAATAAGGCAATAGGAACGAGCCGTTTGGCCCATTCTTGGTTCAATACCGAAGTCCCATGCCGTTTCAATACCGAAGTCCCATGCCGTACAACCTAACTCACACAAGGTACAGGGTGTGGCAACATCTATAAGAGTCATACATGCATTTATATGACGGCACAACTTCTATCTTAGACCATCGATGTATTATGTCCTATCAAAGGGTGTACTTCAGATCCTCAAGCATTATTATGCTATTATGCAGAAGCCAATGACAGAAGTGTTATTTCTCTAATAATTGTTCCTTTTCCACAGACGTAATTGACTACATCAACGCACTCAATTCAGTCATTTTTTTAGAATAAAAGCACTGTGACAATAAATCTAGCCAAAGCTAATCAAGTGCCACAGTTGCATAGCTACACAAAGCTTCATGATAATAAAACGAATAAAGGCTCCTCAAGCGTCACAGTTACATGACTATGACTCAAATGCATGACTTGATTACAAGCTCACCTGATGCCATGTCCCAAATCTTGATAATGCGGTCTTGTGAGCCTGTACAGAACCATTCATTGCCAGGCTCCACGTCCACACACCGCACCCAGCCTCCGTGCCCTGCACACCAAAAACACGTCTTTACAGAAGCCTGTTTTTACACAAGGGATCAAGGCAAATATTGAAATATCATTTAGTTGAGTTTGTGTTCCATAACTTCATCTTCAACAATATTTAAGAATTATAAAAACATTCTTCATGAAATTTCTTCATAATTCTCTTTACTTCAAACAGCAATACACTAAAAAAACCAAGAACTCTGCAACAATTACTGAAAGAATTTGGACAGATATTTTCATAAAAGAGCTATCAAGGGCTTCATGAAGAATAATTATAAGAAGTTAAGATTTCAGTTAGTTTGATTAGAATCCCAGCCACAAATTTCTTACCACTTGCACTTTTAAAGCCTGGAAAGATTTTGATCAATTTCATTACCTTTCTCTGGATGTTACTGCCAGTAACAATATTGAAATAGCCCAAGTCACCAATAATTAAATTGGAAAAATCTTAAAAAAACTTTTTCCCTACACAAAGATTCAACTGAACTGACATAAAAAGTATAGCCCCCCAAACCTGATATAACTCTTGAGAGTTTCCAAGGAGCGTGCCATCTCGGCCTTGGCATGACTGGTGCTTTCCGCAGAGCCAGCTGCTGCGCACCACCTGTGCTGGCACCACCACTTCCTTCTGCAGCTGCAGCAGGTACCAGGGCCTGAGAAAGTTCAACAAAACATGGTTACAAGAAACAACAAGTGAATAAAACGCTGCACAACCTCACTAGCACCACTAAACTTGCACTGAGTCAATACCTCATACAAGTTGCCTTGAAGCTGTGGTCCTATACATATATTGAATGCAGTCTATAATAGCATTTATTATAGACTGCATTCAGTATATAGGAATTATCATGCTTAGCCCCAAACTTAAATGATATAGATGGAAGTATGGAAGTTTTCTCGCAATGCTTAATTTTAAACTAAATGTAAACTTTACTTTGAAATGAAGTTGTAAGTGTGTGGGGTTATATTAATTTCAAAGTTTCTCTTGATGTTGAGTAAGTAATTCTATTCTATATTCTCAAGTGCTGAAGAACAAGCAAACAAAATAAAAGAGAAATAACCCTTTAGTGACCT
Source organism: Trinorchestia longiramus (assembly GCA_006783055.1). Classification (NCBI taxonomy): domain Eukaryota; kingdom Metazoa; phylum Arthropoda; class Malacostraca; order Amphipoda; family Talitridae; genus Trinorchestia; species Trinorchestia longiramus. The sequence continues at coordinate 70,377 of VCRD01003116.1, forward strand.
TACAAGTAATTATACTGCAATAATTACCTGAGAAGCAGCAGAAGCAATAGCAGATCTAGCCCCTGGAGCACCTTCAATTGCAAGAGGTGAGGTAGATCCACTGTTTTCCAGCCCATTCTCGGCTGCCACTGAGGCTGCAGCAGCAGCAGCTGCTGCAGCTGCAGCTTTCTTTGCTTTGGCTACTCTATGCAACACAGACCCATACTGGTCTTTAGATTTGATAGCTCGTTTGAATTGCTCAGAAGGGAGGTGTGGAGGAGGTAAATTGCCCTGTTCACACAAGAACATGTCGTGTGTTCGTTTCAGAGAGCGGAACACGAGCGTGTGCACCGAGTGCCTCTGAACTTCATCTGTAGAGGGCATGTTGACAGTGTGACAGACTTAATCAGTCACAGGAATACACTTGCTTGATTATGACACAATGAAACTTTCAGATCTCAATCACATGCCTACTACAGCAATAAGAAACAAAGCAATTGTTATTTTTTCAAATCTTCCCATGAATTATCTGATAGAATTTTTTAACTGACAAGATCAGTAGTTCCTGCAAAAAAGTTTATCAATCAAAAATGAAACATGTAAAATTTTTGTTATATTGCAAAAAATAAATTAGTAAAAGTTTGCTTCATTTGTATCTAAGCTGGCATGCACATAACATTTGCAGTAGCTGACAGAGTAAGCATTCTATTACAACAACTTCATTAGTTTAATTTTAAAGGTCATAGATAAATTTCTTGAATAAACTTCATAAATACATAGTGTTCACAACTAATCTTCAAATTATGTACATTTTTTCTAATAAGAATTTTGCATTTCTGTAATTGAAAATACCCATTTTTAGGGTAGGAGATTTTCTGTCCAAGTATTTCATATTGTCTTTCATTACTCCATTCAACAAGCAACCACCTGCATCTTCAGTGTCCTACTCCACCTGCATCTTCAGTGTCCTACTCCACCTGCATCTTCAGTGTCCTACT
>VCRD01003117.1:0-13721 GCA_006783055.1 Trinorchestia longiramus
CCGCCTCCCCCGCACTTCATATCCCGCCTTCCTCACACCTCATATCCCGCCTCCCACACACCTCATATCCCGCCTCGAGCAGTAGCACGATGCAGTGGGAGCCGATGAAGCCAACACCCCCCGTCACAAACACGGTCTTGCCTTGTCCAGTCATTGCTGCGTCTGGAGGGAGAGTAGGTTAATGAGTACACGTATAATACACGTACTTGTATGGAAGCCTCAGATGTGTGCACGCTAATTCAAACATTCGTACTCCCTTTCCGGGAGTAATTTGAAACAAGGCTTCAGGACAAATTAAGCCATAATGCTATCTAGGTACTACTAACTCATTGACAGTACAACTTGGACATATTCTGAGTAATACCAACGATGAGTGAAAAAACGTTAATTTTCATAGACGCTGATTAGACATGAATTACAGCAGATGATCTGCGAGCTGGAAAAAAAAGACTTTTGGGAACCTTTTTGGCAACCTCGAAAGTTAGAATATTCTTTGTTGGGTCGCGATCTCTTGACAAACAAGGATTTTTCATACACCGCCGCAAAATGATTCGACAATTCTGGCTTCAAATACTTCAAGGTGTGTTCAACAAAATCCAATCTTTGTCATTGAAAAACAGCCATTAGTCAAATTAAGCTATTCTTAAGGATAACAATTTCCGGAAGCAAAAGGAAATTCTGTCTGCAAGGACAGATCGAAGAATTGGAATTGACCAATTTCATCATACAGAGTTTCAGTACCCGCCAGTCATGTCAATTTCTTACTTACTCTATTGCATTTCTGCCACCTAACTTTGAAAATCTTTGAGGTAATAGGTATCAGTAATGATGCATAATACAGTATCTATATATCATGATTTTCATACCAGGTATCCATCATAAGCTTATAAATAAAAACCGTAAAACCCGCACATGACTAAACACTTTTTCAGTTGCAGCCAAGTACTCGTCATAAACTGTGCGTGATAGCCGCCAAACACTTTTAATTGGCAGTGATAGCTAGTATTCTCGTCTCATAAAATTTGATCATGGATATAAATGCCTCTCTCCTGTCGCAACTTGATTCTGGTAAATATCTTAGAATTGAAGATGAAATAGTTCATTAAGCAAAATTTTGTTAATGGAGCCTAAAGTTAAAACATATGTATAGACGTGCTCTTCTGCTCAGTTCATTCAGATCGCTCTCGTCTCAGTAATAAGTGATACGACCACGTCATCAAGTGAAGAAAAAAAAATTTCCATTGTGTACACGGTATTGGTTGCTGCATGAGCAGATGAAATGAAGACTGCAGCTGCCTCACATCTGCAGTTGCCACGTACTTGACCTTGGTGCCACATCAATGGCCACTATACAAATGAACATCCAAAAAGAACTAAAAAGAAACCATGCAGCGGTGATGGTGAAAGCCCTGATGAATGATTGTAATCCACAGGTGTGAGGAAGATAATGACATGATCAAGGACTGCATTTATTCATTTGTTCATGAAAAATATGGTCTGTATGAATTTAATTTCATCCTATGACATGCCGACACCTGGACACTCCTAAATTTGTTCCTCATGGTATGAAGCGTATTATCAATTCAAATCCGGAAGGTTTCAGGGGATATCTAAAAATTTAATTTGAACAAACTGATGGAGAGATCTTAAAGAATGACCAGTGAAATATTCACCGCCCTTAAACTCGGATTTGTGATAATTTTACTTCGAAATTTAAACTCGATAATTAAAAATTAAATTCATCCTCATAACATTTATTCCCCAATGCAGGAAAGCTGTTTTCTACTCTCTCTCGTTTCCTCAAGTCATTATTGAGAAAAACCGCCTAAGCGCCGTTATCATTTAGATATTTGTCATAAGTATCAAGTTCTCAGAATTGCACTCCCAAACGAACCTACACTGCATTGTTCGTAACACAAGCTATTGCTCTCACAATCACCAAGCAGACTTGTTATCTAGGCTTTATAACGTGAATTCGGACCATGGAAACAAGGGCTAGATGTTAGATCTCAGAAGAACCTTTCTTATATTAATTTCTTCCTTGAAGAGTCGAGGAGCATATTGACCGGAACATTTTACAGGACGCAAGAATTCCAAGAAAGGAAAATAAGTAAACAACAAAGGACTTCAGCTGAAGTTTTCGGGACGATACGTTGAACTCACTCGACGAGAGAAAAGGAAAAAAATATGGTGTGTACACATACTTTACCGTAAAACTAGACCCACGTCAGACTCTCAATCCCAAGTAAGGCATCGGGGACACCGGCGGGCCCCCAAATAAGCCTGAACAGTACCTAATATATAATGTACGATGATGAGAAAAAATCTGTCCGCACTTCCTGTGAGAAGCCGGAGGGATCCAACTCACTCTGATACATAAGATTGCGGAAGCCACGATTTTGCAGAACCTAAAACTCATAAGCAGTATTCAAATTTTCTACAAAAAGGTCAAATCCAAATTAAAAAATATATATTCACGTGTATGCCTTCGATGGTACACGCCCTTTCGATACACGTAGCTAGGAAATAAATAAAAACTACTAAGCGAGACGTGTTTCCGTTTGACGCTACAAATTTTCTGCTTGCAAGAAAACCCAGGAAAATATTGACTAGTTTAATAATTTTGTGATGGTTTGACCACGTTTCGAGCTCAATTAAGACGTTAATCTGAGAAAAACTAACTAAGATTATTCCTGCCACGCCGGAGAGGAAAAAAGTGTATTTTGACGAGATAGAAAGGCGCGATGAGAAGAAAAATAACTGGGAACCGACACTCGTGTTAGAGTTTGACTTCACGGTACACCAGCATCTCCAGATGGACACAGAGAAGGAAAAGCTGAAAATAAGGCGATACATACATGTATCGAACACAAAACTGGACCCACAGCGACTTCTTATAATCTCGATTCTCGATCACACTAACCACTGAGCAAGAACGGGAGTAATCAATTGTAATAAAAATTTTACTTTGTCGCCTTGAAATTAGGCCGTGCTACGATAAATATACGTCACAAACTAAAATTTACACATCATGAGCTACATTAATAAATGAAAGAAAGGGTCGATAACGAACAATAAAATTGGAAAATATTACAGTTCTGGTAACGCGGCTTCCTAATATCTGAAAACAAGGCTGCAGAAGCTCAAGGAAAAGAAGCAACCAATGCCAGAATCCTAACAACGTGTTTACGATTAGGTTCATTTGAAAGTAAAATTTAAGTGAGGTTATTAAGAATGCCATTATATTTCATAAGTTTCATTCAAAAAGTTAGCTTAAATCTAATTAATCCTTCAAACCCAACTCTATAAAATGCAATACCTAGGTACGGGAAACAGCGTTTAGTCATTAAATTAATGTTGATGAAAATCTAAACCCACCGAATTTTGAGAAATCACTATAAAAATTGCTATAGAAGCGAAATTTGTTGTATGCATTTCGTGTTTAGATCAGAATGAGGCTATAGGAACGAACCTTCGGGCCCATTCTTGGTACGGATAATTACTTCGATAATTATTCGGTTATTAACCCAAGTCCCATGCCGTAATTCTAGCCGCGTCAACCAATGTTCGAATGCATTTAGAATAGAATAGAATAGAAATTTTATATCAATAATATATAAATACAGAAATTAAAAATTAAGACGTCAATAAAAACGACACTAACAACAATAATGAAGTATAACCAAAGATTTTATTTCACGCGTAGTACATTTTCATGTAAGGAATAAAATTTCACAGTAAATGATGTTCAGTTTACAACTACTAGTTTAGATTAATTAATCTGTTCGGTACATAAATGCGTTTTGAGGATATTTACCCACCTGTCCTATTGAGGATAGCTCAAGAACATCCCGTAATTATGGTTGGGCAAAATTGAGATGAACTATCACACGTAGGGGCACCTAAGCCCTCAAGAACGCGAAATAATAGCGTAACTGAAACGCGCAAGTAGAACACAAATATAAAAAACTGTACTATACAAATTATTAAAAATTGCTCTTTGCATGTGCACATTACATGGAACGTCGCTCTCAGTTCGTCACAGCTTTAGATGATCAGGTTTACCGAGACCAGAAAGCATGGCACAGGTACTGGAGAACGGCAAGTGTGGAGCAAGACCTAGCTTGTCAGACCAGGAGTAGTTGAAATTTTAAACTGCTAGCTGAACACTGATCACTTGGAAACTTATATGAAAGTAGACATGTTTACTATTTATTAACGATGCTCCTAAAGTCAAAGTAGAATGGAAATCATGAACGCATGATGAAATGTCTTAAATTTAGGTTATAAAAAGTCAATACTAACTTTTACTCTCACACATTAAACTTTAATAAAACGAACATACTTGAATTACCCTTGAAATTTCACGGGATTGAAGAAAACAAAACGCATCTTAAGACGAAGGGAACTTATCTCCACATCACATCAAGCCAGGGACGTGACACTCAAACCAAGAATATAGGACTGATGGAAGCGGATTGCATTCGAACGTTACCTTATCCGCTCTGTTAAGCTTCAAAACCGGTCCTACGGAAACTCAGTATGAAACACTACACTTGACACTCATTATTCAAGATATTCGAAACACTCGAATGATTATTGTTATCAGGTGAGGAAGGTAAGAGACGACAGCGATAGCAGTAAGACGGTTAGACCAGCACCTCACAGCAACCTGCCGCAGTTCAGAGGAGGTAAGTGGTCGTAAGAATAGCGCCTGCACACGCATCCATGAAGATCGCGCTTCAGTAAATACAAATAAATGTTTTGATGTCGAATAGTGTAGGTCATTTTTCTATATATGTATACGAGTATGTACATGTACATTCGTCATTAAGTTTTGATAGCACGTACAAGAGATTTTGGAAATGATGGAACAGACTTGACGAATGTGAAGACATAGTGAGGCAGAAATGTTTATTTTTAGTTTGACGGATGAATTTGGAACTACACTGCACTGTTGTGTGTAAATTTAGAACGTGCATCGGAGTGCACAGGGACTACTACAACTACACCCTCCATCAAATAGTGCATGATAGTTATAGGAATTCGTGTCAAGAAAATAATCTCCATTCTCTTCAGCGACCTGCCATCGTATTCATAAATGTGATAGAGCAATGTAACACCTGTACCACAATAAATGCCTTAAGTTCCTCCTTAATGTTAAATTTATAAATATTATTTTATAGCCTCTGTTTTCGAAAACTTACCCATCTCAAACATTCAGCTTTGGTTATTTAAATTTGCATTAATTTGCAGGTAAGAAAACATTTATACCAATCCTATTTTTAATACTTGGATTGTGTTTCAAAACAGAGTATTACTTTATCACTGGGGTACCAAAACCTGTACGTTTAGTCCTTCCTCCTTCTGCAGGGAACGATCACAGAAGCGGTGCACTGCGTCCACCGTTCACTCTTCTCTGAATCGCAATGCAATCACCCAGTCAGGACTTCGAGTCCAATTACTGTAAAATGAGCCCATCTTATACTTTCTTCATTTCAAACATTCAAGTGAATTCGCTTCAATGAAAAATTCTTATACAGTTCTTTAATTTTGTCTCGGTGAATGATCGTACTTAAAAGCACAACATTAGGATCTTTGTTCAGGAACAGGCATACAGCAACAGCCATCATACATTAAAGATAATGATTTTCACTACAAGAATTTAGGTGCTATTTACATAGAACACATGTCTTCAAGTCATTCTTCTCTTCAACGACCGTCAGAGTTACACCGTGTCCGCTGCCTGCAAATTTGTCCACATCATTGTTCAAATTTTTATCTCCTTGGAACACGCAGTCACTACTACAATTATTTGCAGCAGACACGGTGATGAACACCAGGATGTCATCATACTACGTACAAGTTTGTCGACTCGCTCAAATTGTATGAGGAACAGAAACTACCATCGAGGAGTAAGTTTAACTTCAACAGGGCACCAACTATTCAACCTCGTCTACATAAAACTTATAGATGGTGATGATTCTCGATCCAATAACTACAGGAGAATTCGGAAAACAAATCATTTTCCAGACATACAACACAAACGACCGTTGTCAACTCAAATTTATTAACAAACAAAAATGAAGAATAAACATTCTGACGAAGAACGCCTTTGCCACAGGTCAATTCGTAAAATTAGATGAAGTCTACAAGGAGACAGCAAGCAAAGAAGTTCCCTACTCAGTTCGTACTCCTTGAATTTAAAGACATGCAGTTATTATGTAACTGAATCATGCATTTGCAATCCATTAAATCTGTTGAGCTGATTGCGTGTTACTGAGAGTTGAAAAGAGTTTGTGTGATATAAATACCTACAATTAAATAAATTTGTCGTTTGTAATACGAATTTTGAATGCAGCGGAGCGCCGCCGAAAATCATTAAGTATTTGAAGGAGTATGTTAAAATACTAAAGATAATTTCATAGTTTATTAGCTAATACATAGTCATGATTCAGTGTAACGACCTAAATCATTTTCTCCCTTTTAATAGAAGTTACGGTCTAATGACAGTGCAGTCATATACTATACTCGTATACTGATGAGGTAGATGTTCTGGCAGCTACTGCATCACCATGACTACATCACGATACTTACATCAATATCACCCCATTACGATAGTTCCATCATTACGACTACATTAAAACCGAATATTCCATGAACGTTCTGGTAGCGAAGCCGTGTGAAATTGATGCCCGTCCAAATTCAACGCACTTCAATATGGTAAAAAACTTAATTAACGCACAATTTGCCGACTATGACCTGCACCGTTCCGACAACGACCCGCTGCTGTCAAAGAAGAAAGTACTTGCTGCAGGGAGACGTAAAGCTAATCTATGAAATAGTAGCACAGAACATTTCAACTCCTCAGCTAGCCAATGAGTTACCATACTTGGTGTGAGCCTTTATCCGCAATTGAAAATTTAAAACCTGAACGAGTTCCGCGATGGATCAGAAAGAAGATCATATGAAAAATAAATAGCACCTAAGACGAGCTATGCACAATGAAACTGTATATGTGAAATACGTAATCCGTTAACTGCTTATTTTACCTTGGAAATTATAGACGCTTTCGTTTAAGAAAAACACCAGATAAGACAAAAAAGAGTCTACGTTACTGCAAAACAGCAAATACATAGAGTCAAATAAATGATGCCTGAACTTGAAGTCATAGTAATTTTGTTGTTCAACAAAAATGAGATTTGGCCTCAACATAAAAAAGTGGAAGTGCAGAAAGTGAACGTTGATGGCCACAGGTGTTTGCTCTTATTTAAGAGTGAGAGTGACACATCTGTATATACAATATCTGTTTGCTCCATAGTCGTCAGTGACAGCTAACAATTAGTTTTATTATGCAAGAATGCATTTTCTCACGTTTTCAGATGAACTTTTCATACACCAAAACTCCCTCTATCAACTTTATTTTTCAAGCTTCAGTGTCGTGAAGTAAGTTACTCAGGCTACCTGTGGCTAGCTTCAGTGAAAACAAATTCCACGTGATCTAACCGTGATCTAACCACTAAAACAAAGGCTACATCATTATTGACCGTGAAAACACACATGTTTTTACTGTGGCTGACCCTGACCATGAAATTACTGAGCTAGTTTTGTTTGTGGCCCTTTACTTTGGGCCTGATGGAGGCAGGCCCCCCCCCCCTTTACATGCTCACAAAATTTAGTAGTTAAAATATTGACAGTTGTCTCTTTAATATTTATTGTTCACAAATTGTAGGCAATTTTCTATAGTTAACAGGACTGAGTCTAGGGAAAAGTTTATAGGAGTTTATTGGATAAATACAGGTCTAGAACGTATAGACTGCAGGGTAGATATGTACATTACAACAAATTTATACGCTAATATACATACATCACAAAAGCCAAAACCGCTCAACACTGCCTTCCATAGATCAGCCATCAAATCAACATCATAATTACATACATACACAAGAGAGAATTAAGTGAAGGTGCAGCACCTGTCCAGGCCTCCGTCACAGGTGCGCTAACATCTGCTTCTCATCAGCACGCAGCACCGTACATAATCATACTGAACCCTACACCTGCGTATGTGTCACCACCTGCGTACGCGTCACCACCTGCGTACGTGTCACCACCTGCGTACGTGTCACCACCTGCGTACGCGTCACCACCTGCGTACGCGTCACCACCTGCGTACGCGTCACCACCTATGTACGTGTCCTCACCTGCACACATGTCACCACCTGCATACACGTCACCACATGCATCACACGTATGAGTGGAAACTGAGGGCAAGAAATCATTTTCTGTCTGGAGTTTTTCTGTCTTTTCTGTCAAGTTTTTTTACCAATAGTTTCTAACGGAAATCAAAACAGGTCACCAAAATGTGAGTAATCTACGCTGTTATGAGTGTACTAATGCCATGTCGAACACACGGAATACCAGCACCACACACATTCCCGGGCGTCGGAGAAAGTGAAAACGTGGCAGTTTCATCTATGTATAGAGGAGTCATAGGCCTTCAGACGTGTATGATTTTTCAAAGGAAATCCAGAGAAGAAGTAAACATACTGTCATAACCAGGATCACTTAAGCCAAAACATAACACATAAATATAAAAGGATACTTCAAAATATAGTGTTAACTTTAAAGGTTTTATCAAAAGTTTAAAATGCTTTTAATTCTGAAAGTTAATTGTATATTTTTCTGAGTATTTTCTATTGCTCTACTATTTACGAAACAATTGATCTACGGTAAAAACGTTAATTATTTTTTAAATCAAAGTGTAACGACGTGTACTGGACAGGAATTTTTTCTCTTGTGTTCTTGTGTACATTCCTATTATGAGATGTGCATCACTAAACACGCCACGAGAACGACTGGGATCACAGTTCTACGTAAAATTCATCCATGACGCAATGACGCGGCACGCAGTACCGCACAGGGACTGCAGCACATCGACGACCTAGAAGAATCTCCCTTGCTTCCTGTGTTGAGCATCCACTACATTACTAATCCTTGTTGCAGCTGCGTGTGCATTATAGCTCAGTCTTGCCACGCTGTAAGAGTGCACACAAGGGTTCTGCCCAGCCACGCCGCAGGAGTACATCGTATTCTGCATTTTTGCAGCTACAATCACAGATTTTAGTGCGTCCATACCGCTTTAAGCCAACTGGAGTGTCTACATTACGTAGGAGAATCGTGTCCTGTTCCATTCACCGCGTCCATATTGAAAAAAAGTTGATGGTTACAAAGAATGAAAGGGCTCTGTAAAATAGACATCTATGTAGGTCCCAAATACTCTCTAGATATCAGTACGTTTGCATAAATATAACAAAAAATTCGTTCCACTACGACTTGAATAGCCTTAATAAGAGGAACCACTTTTCTTATGAGATATCAAAGTAGTTGTGCAACTAATTAAACTTTATATGAAAACATTTGAGCCATGATTGAGTGCTGTTCTTTGAAATTTAATGAAGACACTTAAGGTTTTTCACTCTGCAAAAACTTTAGTTTAAATGCTCTATAACGGCCTGCTGACCTACAATAGTAAGAGTATAACTACTTAAAAACCAATGTTAAGGCAGAACTTCATATTGGATACGCTCAGTGTATCTGCATCATTTAGAAAATTAAACAAGTGAGAGATTCAGGCTACTTCACTTGAGATGAAGTAAGCTTCGCTTTTACGTGGTAACACAACGAGAAAACAAGTTAATAGTCACTCAGAAACACTCATTTGCAGCAATTGTCTACTACTACGAGATTTGTAACCCTTTTACATCATAGATGCTAAAAACAAACTTTTAAAGGTTGGCGTTTCTAGGAAGCTAATGTTCAGAGAGACGGAAAGGGAGTCCATGACATTGACCAGTCACTGCGGTATTTGCAGGGAAAAACTTGCTTACATCAATTATAGAACACGGCCTTCAGTAGGTAACTTACAACTCGCGTCATCAAGAAGGCAAGGTCAAAGCCAAACCAAAAAAGTGTTACGCTTGAATTTCTTAGGCTTTCTTATCGATGAGCTTCACTCACCGTTGTTTTAAAACAAAGCCATTGCAGGAGTTGGACGAATGAAAAAACAAAACAAAATCTTCACACGCTTCCAGGCAAGTATTTAATTTGAGTGGATATTCGACGAGCGAATCTGTACCAGTGAAAAAAGAACAACTGCTCGCCATCCCCGGAAATTAAATAAGAATTCAGAACAAAATAAGTTCATTGCAAAATGAAACGGGTAACCTTAAACTATTTTAATACGTTTTTTTAGTCGTATATTCCAAATGGAAAGTTATACAACTGATAAACTGCGTAATGCTTCCACAACTGTTCAGAGCACTCAGTACAAACAATAGAGAAGTTCCACGTCCCCAAATCTCATACACTTGCACTTCCGCACTACATGCCTTTGAGTTACCTCACCTGAAGCAACAATCATACCAGTTCAAGATGTGAGTACAACACAAGCAACTCATCAAACACTGTAAACGCACAAGTTTCAACACAATAACATACCAAAGTATGACTCTTTCGCATAACTGTTAAGAATCACACTCGAAATGAAAAATTATAAAATTAGAAACATATAAATCTTCATTATCGAAATTCATTAGTAAGAATTAACTCACACGTGAGCCGCCCTGTCCACCTAAAGTAATTGGTGAAAATTTAATAAAGAAATTACAATCTTAGGATAACGTGGTAATGAACAATTTATTGATTATTAGCGCAGCATCAAAGTGTCTGCCAGCCAAGCAAATCATACTAATTAGTATATAATTATTTGTTTATTATGTGGCATGACACCCACGTTCCATAGTAATTATATGGAGTTTATGAATGAAAATAGCAGCAATTAAATAGAAATAGGTTCTTACATGTTTTCTTCAGCAAATAGAGATAAAAGTGTTTATAACATAGTAGTGGTTGTTAACAAACTAAAAACAAAAGTTGGATTCCCATGCTCATTCTGAAAGATTGGTTATGAGACAAGTTGAGTAGTAACTGCCAAGACAACTGTCAAACTTGTATAGCGTGTGTCTAGTTCTGTTACAGTTTACAACTTTTCAAATGCATCGATCGTCCATAAGCAACGAGGACACGTAATAAAGGTCCCCTCATCATGTGCTTCTACCTTACCATTTTCTCTGTGATAATAAAAAGTATCAAGTTGAAAAAGTTTTCGTGTTGTAAGTCTTGGAGACATAATGGTCTAAATAATGATTTGCTTTCTTCACAGACGTACTCCGTCTGTTATTATTATTAATTACTGTACATACGTATTCTAATTTTCATTATTTTAGCTTCAGGGCGTACTGTTTTGATCCTTATCATTCAAGTTGACAGCTTTAGTAGAAGTCCACTTAACTGAAGAACACACCTACAGGAATGCTACAAGACATGACTGACGAGACTTAGACAACTTACAATACAATACATAACGTGAATCCATCACTGCACTCAAACTGGAACAGTTTCCGAGACAAGCTTATACTTATATACTTCTAATATATATTTTTAATAAACACACTTAATAATATAATATATACTTGTACTTATAAAAGTAGTTTGAGTTGGCCCCTTCAATATTCTTTCACATGTTCCCTCTGATTAATGTTGTATTTATAATTATATTTGTTTCAATTTAATTAGAGAGTTCAATGAACTATTCACGTCTTTTCTCTGCGGAGCTTTTAGAAAGTTCTGGGGCTTCGGAATTAATTGAGAGAAGATAGCTTTATTTTCACATATATTAAATCTTTTCAACCTAAATTGTAATATAACGAAGTGAATATTTCGGAACAAATATGAAGAACTGTCAGAAACGACACTGGTACTTTTAATCCGTAGCTCAACATTTTGTACACAAGACTTTAACTTGACGCAGTAAGAACAAATTCATTTCTAACCAACGACATACTTCACGTACGAGGAAGCACGTCGTAGTGAAAGTTTTTATCTGTCAGTCGCAATAGTTTTTGAATAATGTGAAAAGTCACACCTCCCGAAGAGAGGGAAGAGTTTCTTTTATTACTGCAAATCTGCCCCGCTGCGTAGACCCTTCTTTACAGGTGTCAGATAGCCTGAATATTCCTCTGTTCAGTACAGACCTCTTTTCTTTCTCAGTTCAAACTGAATAGAATACAATATGGCCACAATTATGTCGTTTGGTTCATTCTTGGGTTGCTACCCAAGTCTCATTAGTCAAAAAATAAGGTATAAATCACGTATAGGCACCTTAATGACACACATGCACTTCAGTCACACATAGGCACCAGGAGTAAAGCAGGATAAAAGAAAGAAATGTAGCAGTCACATTCTCAGTCATCAATTTTTATGTAACAATTTCCCAACTCACAATACAAAGTAATTACATAACTCCTGGCGCACAATAGTTAAATGACAAGTGACACTTGGTACACGATATGAACTGCTATCGTTAAAAAATATTCTAACCCCCAGTCTCGGTGAAATCAGCCCATGTTCAAGTTTCATTACTAATAAATACTGATGACTGATTGAAAAAGCTATCAGTTTTCATGATAGTGTCTTACTGAATCTATTGAACGTCGCATACTTAATTAAAACTCCTGGCAGCAGGGTTTAATGATCTGGTTTAACTAATATTTCTAGCTTAGAATTCGATTCTGTGAAGAGGTATTACAGGCGCGGCTTCTGTTTAGCAGGCCAAGGAGTACAAATTAAACGGTCGATCACCAGTTTTTATCTATACATTACATGGCCGAAAAAACACTAAACTTCTTAATAATTAAACGTGTGTTCGCCGAGTGCGATACTCCATTCTTGTCCTGCTAGAGTGAGGTAGTCGAGACCTAGACGTAGATGTCCGTGAGTAATTAAGACCACAATTAATGCCATGTGGTCCATAGTGTATCAGTTCTTTAGATTATAGTCATTCTGCCCCATATAATGTATAACACATCCGTAAACTAGCAACTTAGGAAGGACATCTCTTAAAAGCAGAAATTTCGGTCTATTCGTTACAGTAACTAGAAATTCGCAGAATCATGAGTAATTTCCAAGTAGCAAATTATGTTCTTTTAATCAAAAGGAAAACTTGAAACGGTAAAGAATTATAACAGGTTTTTTAAAATAAAAAGAAGATACTCTTCTAGTTAGACTTAGTTTCAATTTAACAATTTACAAATTTAGTTTTTCACAAAACAGAGATATTCCTATTGTTAATGTACATATGCTATGGATATCAATATAGAATAAAAGCTTGCTTTTTAATTTAATTTAAGCATAAAACAGAAGATAGAAAACAGAAAATTTTACATTATTTTAAATTTAATGTATCTCACACAGGCCGCAGATACGGGTCAGAAAAAAAATATCTATTTTAGCAAGGTGTTATATCACTAACTACAAAATCTCTGTAACGGTAACCAATGTGATTATTGTTGGTCTTTCAAAAAAAGAAATTTGTCAAATCGAACGCGAACAGTAGACGTACACGTGTTACGTGAATTTAACTTGTAATTACATACCAACGTAGCTAGACGAAACTTGCTTTACGTACGTGTGTAGTTAGAAGGAACTTGTATTGACCTATCTACGTAGATAGATGTAACTCGCATTAACGCATCTACGTAGATAGATGTAACTCGCATTGACGTATTTACGTAGATAGATGTAGCTTGTATTGACGTATCTACGTAGATAGATGTAACTCGCATTAACGCATCTACGTAGATAGATGTAACTCGCATTGACGT